>CM055820.1:24690059-24713465 GCA_029582265.1 Zoroaster sp. YZ-2022
AACCATCTCAGCTCCCTGGGGAGTATACAGCTCAATTGCTGCCATTACAGCGCATATAGGGCTAATCAAACACAACAACCAACTCTGGCCTCACAGGTACATATTTACCCCTGGGTGGAGAGAAGTAGTTATGGTAAAGTGTCTTGCTCAAGGACACAAGCACCATGGTCGCGGTTGGGATTCGAACCCACATTCTGACGACTCAGCCATCAGAACACAAATCCGATGCACTAAACCGCTCGACCCAATGACCCAAGACCTTTGACATACAGTTACTGCAGCTACGGTATCCGAATCCATGTCCTGTTGATAGTGACGATATTAGCCCTTTAACAGAATAGTCTTATTTGGAAACTTTGTAATTATACAATATTTCATGGTAATTAAGCCAGTTGACAATAATAGAAATAAATGCGAACAATGTTGGAGATATGAGGTTTTAAAATCATTGCCGAGTCAAATATAAAACCCAAATTACGTGCTTGTGATGAGGGGGTTATCTGCGAGTCACCAATTGTAATAAATGGAAGAGAAACTTTAGATAATTGCTGACGTGATCCAAATAGAACAAATTCTGTTTTTTCGTCGTTCAATTTCAAGAAGTTTTGTCTCATCCAACTACGAATCTCTTGAATACATTTCTCCAGTGTTGTAATGCACGAATCGGCAGGTTCTTGAGAAGATTTAAAAGTAATGTAAAGCTGCGTGTCATCAGCGTAGACATGGTAATAATAATAATAATAATAATAATAATAATAATAATAATAATAATAATAATAATAATAATAATAATAATAATAATAATAATAATAATAATAATAATAATAATAATAATAATAATAATAATAATAATAATAATAATAATAATAATAATAATAATAATAATAATAATAATAATAATAATAATAATAATAATAATAATAATAATAATAATAATAATAATAATAATAATAATAATAATAATAATAATAATAATAATAATAATAATAATAATAATAATAATAATAATAATAATAATAATAATAATAATAATAATAATAATAATAATAATAATAATAATAATAATAATAATAATAATAATAATAATAATAATAATAATAATAATAATAATAATAATAATAATAATAATAATAATAATAATAATAATAATAATAATAATAATAATAATAATAATAATAATAATAATAATAATAATAATAATAATAATAATAATAATAATAATAATAATAATAATAATAATAATAATAATAATAATAATAATAATAATAATAATAATAATAATAATAATAATAATAATAATAATAATAATAATAATAATAATAATAATAATAATAATAGCGTTTGAGGGCGCAAGACGTGCTTTGCGTCGAGCTCTGCAATTCCTGCACAAATCTCGCCTTTTCGACCGCCTTGCAATATTCCAGATTGCAATATTTTCTCTTAACGGTTATTTGACACCACAAGACCGTTCTGTGAGTTTGTAAGTACATTTCAGGCCTTTTTGGCCTTGTTCCAAACACTTAATTTTTGTCAGCGTCGAGGAAGGCGACGCCATATTGGTAGCCATGTACCAACGTACGGCCCTCAATAGGCCCAACACGGTGCGATTCAGCACAAAGCAGTTTGAAAAGGCCGTCACGCCTGAAGAGGTATACAATGCAGTGGAGTTCGAGTTGGACAAGGTAGACACAATAGTGTGCATAGCGGAGCTGACCAACAGATGGTACAACGTGACCTTCAACAATGAGAGATTGTATCGACATAGCAAGGGGCGGATTACTGATTCGCAAAGCGATTATTCAGTGCGAAAGAGCAAACGTATTCAATGCAGTAGTGGTGTATGTGAAATGTCCCTACGAAATGTCTGATGGGGATATCCTCAGCATGATGTATGCCTACGGAACAGTAGTCAACATCCGTAGGCAGTATCACCAATTTGACGAGAATGTGGAGACGGGTGTCAGAAGCTGCCTAGTAAGAAATGTGAAAAAGCCCATCCCCAGCTTCATCAAAGTGAAAGGGTTTTCGCTATCTATCCGCTATATAAGGGTCAACTAAAAACCTGCAAGATCTGTGAAGGAACAGATCACCTAGCCAGAGAATGTCCGGAAAGGGGGAGATGTTTCGTTTGTGGCAGTCTCGACCATAGAGCGACCTGGCATAACGGGAAGGAAGACGACGACTTGGAAGACATGGAGGATGACAGAAGGGACGAACAACAACGAGAACCCGAAGACGAGAACCCGAAGACGAGAACCCGAAGACGAGAACCCGAATAACGACGACAAAGAAGAGGCCACACTAGCGGAAGACGACAAAGGAGAGGACAAACACGCAGACGACAACGACAAAGGGGACAAACGCAAAGAAGACAGGGAGGAAGATGGGAAAGAAGAAGATCTTCACAGAGAAGACAGACACGAGGACCACCAAGAAGACAAGGGAGATAAGAAAAGCCAAGTATCCGCACCCAGCAACCCACAACCAAGTGAGGACTCACTGCCTAAGAACACCAAGCAAGCCGAGAAATTCACCAAATCCTTCAAGGAGGCACTTGCACCAACGCAGAGGGAAGAGAAAACAAGAGAGAGGAAGCCAACGAACAAGAAGGGAGAATCATCATCCAGACCAAAGTCAACCGGATTCTGGGACGAGAGTGTAAAAGAATCACGCAAAAGAAAGGAAAGGGAAGAACTGGACGATTCTACTAGGAAACTGGCCAGAGATGATGACGACGCAAGCCAAACACAAGATATGGAACAGGAAAACCTACCATCTGACGATCAGGATAGCAACGACGACAACTGGGTGCCATATACACGGAGGGGGGTTCAACGCTTCAGACGTAGGAGGGGAATGGGAGCGGCATCTTCACAACCAAATAGGAGGTCGGAGCAGGAAAGTGCACATCAAAACAGTCTATCCCAACCGACATCGGAGAGCACGAAAACATCAAACCCCAGGGGACGAGGCCGAGGTCAGAAGGCGATGTAAGCGAATTTTCATCTGAGATTTTTATGGTTAGGTCTTTATTACTCTTTATTACGATTACTATGAGTTTTTTAACAGTCGCATCAATTAATATTAATGGTCTTAGAGACGATTTGAAAAGAAACATGCTCTTTGACTGTCTTAAAGATTGTAATTTCAATTTGTTTTTTTTACAAGAAACTCATAGCGACCGCAATGATGAGGACATTTGGAGCAGACAGTGGGAAGGTCAAATACTTTTTAATCACGGGACTCGCCATTCAAAAGGGGTTGCAATCCTCACTTCAAAAAATTCTGGAATTATTATTTCTAATGTTAACAAAGATGACGATGGTAGGTGGATAAAAGGTGATATAAATTGGGACAATGAAGTGATTTCCGTAGCGTCTGTATATGCTCCAAATGATCTCCGTGGAAGGACCACCTTTTTTGATGGTCTGACTGATCGTATCATTGGGGACGAGAGTTGGATCATAGGGGTGACTTTAATTGTAATTTAGATAAATTTCGTATTAATGATACCAGTCAAATTATTTTAAGAAATGTTATTCAAGAAAAAGATCTCATTGATGTTTGGAGAACTCTTCTTCCTGATGATAATGGTTACACTCATTTTCATAAACCGACTAAAACACCGAATAGAATCGATTATTTTTTTGTGTCTTCCAACATGTTTAATAGAATAAAGAATATTTCCTGTAGAGTTAGCGGCCTTTCAGACCATCAACTTCTTGTAATAAAATTAACAGATAGTGAGGTTTCACATGGGCAAGGCAGATGGATCTGTAACAATAACTTTTTAGATGACGACGATCTTGTTTTTCGAGTAAAACATTTTTGGAATTTTTGGAAAACCCAAAAACACAATCATGATAATTTAATTGAGTGGTGGGAAATTGGGAAGTTCCGACTCAAAGAAATAATCCAAGAGTATAGCAAAGAAAAATCCAGGAATTCTAAAAAGGACATTTCTCGTCTTCAGGAAAAATATAGGAAATTAATTAGTAATCCCACCGATGCCAATTATGATGAAATTAAGACCACTGAAGAAGCTATCAAAGCCTATGAATTTAAAGAATGGGAAAAATCTAAAATAAGAGCTAGAAACACAATTAAAACGGAAGGCGAAAAAGCTTCCAAATATTTTTTAAATTTAGAAAAACAACAAATTCAAAAGAACAAAATGGAAAAATTATTGACTTCTGAGGGGAATTATGTTAGTCAGAGTCAAACCATGTTGACTGTTGTAAATGATTTTTATAGTAAATTGTACACTTCTGAGGATATCTGCCTTTCTAGTATGAACGTTATTTTGAATTCTATGATTCCTAACGTCGTTCCTGCGGATATTTTTCAAAGTTCCGAGAATGATTTCACGCTACTTGAATTAAAAAATGCCCTTTTCCAAATGAATAAAAATAAATCCCCCGGCATTGATGGCCTCACAGTGGAATTCTACCAAACATATTGGGATATTATCGGTATAGATTTCTTTGAAGTCTTTAATTACAGTTTTCAAAAAGGTTTTTTAGGTCATTCTATGAATACTGCCCTCATCCGACTCATTTACAAAAATGTCGGAAGTAAATTTGATTTGAAAAATTGGCGTCCCATCAGTCTATTGTGTGTGGATTATAAAATTCTCGCTAAGACTCTTACTAACCGTCTGAAAAATATTATGCCTTTTATAATCGGGGAAGAACAATCGTGTGGTGTGAAATTTAGGAAAATTCAAGACAATCTTATGATTCTCAGGGATACAATTGATTATATAAATTGGGAAAATTTAGGTGCAGCCGCTGTTAGCATAGATTTAGAAAAGGCCTTTGACAGAATCAATTGAATTACATGTTTGCAGTTATGGATAAACTAGGTTCCCCGTTTTTGATTCGAGGAATCAAACTTCTATACAGCCAACCGAGCTGTCGTATAATAGTTAATAACTACATAGGGTCTCCCGTTGAAATAACTCGCGGTATCAGGCAGGGATGTCCATTGTCCCCACTCCTTTTTGCTCTCTGTGCTGAAGGACTAGCTAATCTTTTTAGAATAAACAATGAGCTTAAAGGTATTGAAATACCCGAATGTACGGATTCGATTAAACTCATACAGCATGCGGATGATTCTACGGTTTTTGTGAGTAAAAATAATGATTTTAACATTATTCAGGATATTCTCTGTGTATATTGTAAAGGGAGCGGATCGAAATTAAATGTTTCTAAAACCAAAGGTCTTTGGTTAGGAAAATGGAAAGATAGATCCAACAATCCATGCGGCTTTAATTGGTGCAGTAGGAAAATAAAAAATTTAGGAATAGTTTTCGGAAATGACGTCACCCCAGAAGACAACTGGGGTCCACGTGTGAATAAATTTAAGTGTATTCTTGATAGGTGGAGTAAGCGTAGTTTGACTCTCATAGGAAAAGCAGTGATTATCAATACTTTGGTGGGATCGGGATTAAATTATTTGGGGAGTATTATTTCATGTCCGCGTGAATGGATTAACAAGATCGATAAAAGTATTTGGAATTTTTATTGGGATGACAAAGTAGAAAAGATTAAAAGAAATACCATTAATGGTCCCAGAGACAAAGGAGGTACCGGTCTAGTTAATATAGAATGTAAACTTATGAGTATCAAGGTTCAGTGGTTTTCTAATTATATTAAATCTTGTGGCAAGTGGAAACATTTTTTTGATTACTGGCTTGGTAAGGTTGATAATAAACTGGGTTGGTATGTCCTGTCTAATAGCCGTAATCCTATCAATACTACTACTTTTTATCAAGATTTGATTCGTGCCTTTAAAGCTGCTGACGGTAAAATTAACTGTTCCTTTTCTGTATGTTCTGAAACGCGAGAAGTTCCTCTCTGGAACAATGTATGTGCAACCGATGATGATACTGAACTTAACAGTCCCTTACTCGCTTCTTGTAATTTTAATAAAGTTAAGGATCTCGTTGTCAACGATCATTTAATACCTTTTCGTGTCGTGGCTAAAAAATGCAATGTCCCCAATATTATTGCGGGTAGATTAGTCGGTAGAATTGACAATCATATTAATCATGAGTTAATAGAAGAAAAAAGAATCGGTCCCCCTAATCATGTTAGTAATTGGCTTGTCCTCTTCGATAGACAATCGGATGAATATGTTAACGTTTCTAATACCAATGCCAAAATTAATTACCGAAATTTGATTCTAGCCAGATTTGTGGTCCCTAAAGTCCAAATTAAATGGCAAGAAATTCTTAATTACCACACCGATGTCGATTGGACTTGTATTTGGAAAAATGGTTCCAATAATTTTATTATGGACCCAGAGGATAAAGATTTTTGGTACAGATTAAAACACAGATGTCTACCTACTAAAGACTTTCTCTCTAAAATAGGTAAAACTAAGGATAATATTTGTCCCCTTGTAATGTGGAGCCGGAGTCTCACGAGCATTTGTTTATTTATTGCGTTAGTACCTTAAATGCATGGATTTTTGTGGAACGTATTCTTAGGAACTATTCGGGTAAGAAATGTTTTATTTAAACGACTCTAATAGAATCCTCGGCTACAAAATGAGTCCTGTTCATAATGCCATCATCGCTAAAATGCTTCGCGTTATATGGGTTATCAGATGTAAATTAGCCTTTGACAATTATTCTGATCCTTCCGATATCGATATTATTTATCAGTTTAAAGTCCGTCTAAAAAAAATTCTCCTTTTGGAAAATAAAAGAAATAAAGGTAAGAGTGGGTGGGTTAATAAAATATTGCCCCTAGTTGCATAATTTCATGTTAAGTTCATTAATTCTTGCTGTACCTACTTAAGTAAGTTTATTGTTATTTTGGTTCTTTTATTTGTACCAATTTAATTCAGTTATATGATATATGTAGAAGTTTGTCTTTGTATTATTTTTAACTTGTTAAGTTCAGATCGTGCTGATATATGTATATGTATAAAACATAAGTATATGTATCTGTGTAGAAATATATTAGTTTATTTTGTATTTAAGTTCTCTTTGTATAATTAATTCTTCTTTATGATGTCTAATTAATTAATTATATTATGATATATGTATGAGTTAGCTGTACTTACCTAAGTAAGTTTATTTGTTATTTTGGTTCATTTATTTGTGCCAATTTAAGTCAGTTATGTGATATATATGTAGAAGTATCTAGACAAACCAAGTTTGTCTTTGTTTTATTTTTAACTTGTTTATTCTGTAAATAGTCCTGTTTGTATACACCTGTAATGTATGTTGTATTTTTGTATTGTCAATGTGTATTGAAATAAATGGAGTATAACTCAATGAAAAGAAAAAAAAAAAAAAATAATAATAATAATAATAATAATAATAATAATAATAATAATAATAATAATAATAATAATAATAATAATAATAATAATAATAATAATAATAATAATAATAATAATAATAATAATAATAATAATAATAATAATAATAATAATAATAATAATAATAATAATAATAATAATAATAATAATAATAATAATAATAATAATAATAATAATAATAATAATAATAATAATAATAATAATAATAATAATAATAATAATAATAATAATAATAATAATAATAATAATAATAATAATAATAATAATAATAATAATAATAATAATAATAATAATAATAATAATAATAATAATAATAATAATAATAATAATAATAATAATAATAATAATAATAATAATAATAATAATAATAATAATAATAATAATAATAATAATAATAATAATAATAATAATAATAATAATAATAATAATAATAATAATAATAATAATAATAATAATAATAATAATAATAATAATAATAATAATAATAATAATAATAATAATAATAATAATAATAATAATAATAATAATAATAATAATAATAATAATAATAATAATAATATCGTTTCGGTTTGCGGTAACACCATGTGTTTATCTCAACTAACGTGAAGCTGAGATACAGGTTCTGAAAAGAACCGTATCGCACAATCGTATCTCAACCTTCGTTAAGTGAGAAAAAGGTTCAAAGGAGAACCAATTTCGGGCAACTCGTTTTCTCTACTGTCGCTAAGTGAAATATGGTTCAGGAGAACCATGGGGACTTCACGGGTTAATATGGTTCCGGGAGAACCATGGGGACTTCACGGGTTATTCTCAACGTTTCGATTAGCCTGCTCTAATCTTCTTCAGGAGAATGAAGAGGTTTGCCGATGCAACTCCTTAAGTAGTATTTGCTGGGATCATGTGTAAAATGGGAAGTGTTCCGATTGGTGCTACTGTTGTGTGATGTGTTGTGATTGGTCGCCACCGTGGCATTGTTCTTGTTGTGTGTGTTTCCTGCTGTGTGTGTGAGTTGCCTGCTCGCTGAGGCGTATCAGTTGACAGTGGGGTGTGGGTGTTGGTGGATGGTAGGATTGAATGCCAAATGTTGCTGATGAAATAGCCGATGTCCTGGGGGACAGTGTCATGTTTATGAATCTCAATAGCCTCTCTGATACGACGGGTGTACCAGTGCTTTTCCGGGGCTATGATCTTTGCATTCTGCCAGTCAATGATATGGTCCAAATCGGTGGAGTGTTTGTGATCGCAGATTTGTCACATTCCCCTCTGCGGCCGTGGGCCTTGTGTTCCTTGATCCTGGTCGTAAGGTCTCTGCCGGTCTCGCCAATGTACACTTTCCCACAAGTGCAAGGAATTCGGTAAACCCCAGCTTGACGGCTGGGATCATGTCTGTCCTTGTGGGTGTGTAACTTCGTTTCCAACTTGTTTCGAGTCCGGTAGTAGACCTTAATGTCAGCTTCCCTCAGGATACGCTGAATCTTGTGTGAAGTGTGGCCGATGTACGGTATCACGGCAATGGGTTTTTCGGTTGCATCAGAGGATCGTGGAGCGTTCCTATTCGGGAGGAACTTAAGCTTATCAGGTCTGTACCCATTGTCTCTTAACACGGCGTTAAGATGTTTCAACTCGGATGGCAAGTGCTCTTTATCACTGATAGTGTGTGCCCTCGAAGTAGGGTGCGATTCACGGAGGATTTCACGGATGGTGGGTGGAACGACCGGGCATTTAGGTAGCGGTCTGTGTGTGTGGGTTTCTGTAAACCGAATGCCCAAGTGAGCCATCAACCCGTTTGGAAATGAGTACATCAAGGAAAGGCAACGAGTCGGATGTCTCAGTTTCCATGGTGAATTGAATGCTCGGATGTTGCTGGTTGAGGTGACCGAGGAAGTCACTCAGTTTGTCGGAACCGTGCTGCCAAATGATGAAAGTATCATCTACGTATCGAAGCCATAGTTTGGGTTTGTATCGTGCCGTCTCGAGGGCTTTCTGTTCGAAATCTTCCATGAAGATGTTTGCCAGGACTGGGGATATCGGGGATCCCATTGGAGTGCCCAAAGACTGTTGATAGTAAGTCTCTCCATTGAAGTATGTGGATTTCACATAATGAAAGTAGATCTACGATTGATCTGGCGTTAGGCTGGTTCGTTCCGGGAGCGTGCTATCATGTTCGAGTATCGACTTGGTTACGAGGATAGCCTCGTCTGTCGGTACATTGGTGAATAATGACTTGACGTCAAAACTCACTAGCGTGTCGGAAGGCTGCAATATTGTTCCCTTTATGATGTTGATAAACCCTGCTGAATTGGGTACATGGTGGGGCGTCTTACCCACGAGTGGGTGTAAGAGCCCTGTCAAGTGTTGGGCGAGGTTATACGTGGGGGAACCTCAGGATGAGACAATCGGTCGGAGCGGTCTGTCTGGTTTATGAATCTTGGTGAGGCCAAAGAATCTTGGGCATTCGAGCTGGACGGACGGAGGTGCCTGTATAGTGCTTTGGGTATGCTCCGGTTTAAGGAAAGAAGTTTTGCGGCGACTTTCCTTTCTGCTAACGGAATCGGGTTCTTTTTGAGGCGGGTGTAGGTATCCGTGTCGAGGATATCCTGAACCTTCTGATCGTATTCTGAGCGGTCCATCACTACTGTGGCATTACCCTTGTCTGCCTTTAGAATGTGTATCGAAGAGTCATTACGGAGGTTATTGACAGCCTGATATTTCCAGTCTTGTGATATTGGATTGGGGCTTCACGTTTTAAGATCTGGTGTATCTGAATACGGATATCGTCTGCCTTTTGTTTCTCGAGCTTTCGGATGGAAGGTTCAATAGACTGTATGAATTCTTCCGGGAATCTTTTGGGCGGTGGCAAAATTCATTCCCAAGGCTAAGACACTGGTTTCCGTGTGAGATAGTTGGCGTTGGCTGAAGTTAACGACAGGGTTAACCTTTCCCTTCTTTTATGTTCCCTTTGTTGGACGTCCGTGGCAACAGGTTTACCTTTTGTCCTGCTGTTATTGGAGATGTGTGGCCTCGGCCGCGGTTAACGACGGGTTGACCTTGGTCCCTTCTTTTCATGTTCCCTTTGTTGGACGTTTGTGGTAACGGCGTGCTTTTCGTCCTGCCATTGTGCGTGGATGTGAGGCGTTCAAATTTACGGATTTGCTTCTTTCTAGTGGATTCGAAGGTAAACGATAAGGACTTATCCGTGAGGGCGGATATCTTGTCGTAATCGGTTGTGAGCATAGTCTTACGGAGACTAGCTCTGCTTCTCTCGATTTCATCATCGGTACGGGATAGGCAACAACGGGTGGAGGCAATCTGTTTTCGGAGGAGAGCTTTACCAGCTGTATGTATGATTCGAGCAGAATTGTTATTTCGGATAGGGTCTCGTAGGCGGAGGCCTTCGGGACTACGTTTGCATCTCGGCATCTCTTCAGAAATGTCAGGTCATTGACGAGCTTACAACGTCTGGTACAAGAGCGTTGATATAACTTGACAAGCCTGTTAGTGCGCTCACCGTAGAGCGTTCTGATATAAGTTTTGAGGCTTTGCATGGTGGAATATCGATATCGTTTCGGTTTGCGGTAACACCATGTGTTTATCTCAACTAACGTGAAGCTGAGATACAGGTTCTGAAAAGAACCGTATCGCACAATCGTATCTCAACCTTCGTTAAGTGAGAAAGGTTCAAAGGAGAACCAATTTCGGGCAACTCGTTTTTCTCTACTGTCGCTAAGTGAAATATGGTTCAGGGAGAACCATGGGGACTTCACGGGTTAATATGGTTCAGGGAGAACCAAGGGACTTCACGGGTTATTCTCAACGTTTCGATTAGCCTGCTCTAATCTTCTTCAGGAGAATGAAGAGGTTTGCCGATGCAACTCCTTAAGTAGTATTTGCTGGGATTATGTGTAGAATGGGAAGTGTTCCGATTGGTGCTACTGTTGTGTGATGTGTTGTGATTGGTTGCCACCGTGGCATTGTTCTTGTTGTGTGTGTTTCCTGCTGTGTGTGAGTTGCCTGCTCGCTGAGGCGTATCAGTTGACAGTGGGGTGTGGGTGTTGGTGGATGGTAGGATTGAATGCCAAATGTTGCTGATGAAATAGCCGATGTCCTGGGGACAGTGTCATGTTTATGAATCTCAATAGCCTCTCTGATACGACGGGTGTACCAGTGCTTTTCCGGGCTATGATCTTTGCATTCTGCCAGTCAATGATATGGTCCAAATCGGTGGAGTGTTTGATGATCGCAGATTTGTCACATTCCCCTCTGCGGCCGTGGGCCTTGTGTTCCTTGATCCTGGTCGTAAGGTCTCTGCCGGTCTCGCCAATGTACACTTTCCCACAAGTGCAAGGAATTCGGTAAACCCCAGCTTGACGGCTGGGATCATGTCTGTCCTTGTGGGTGTGTAACTTCGTTTCCAACTTGTTTCGAGTCCGGTAGTAGACCTTAATGTCAGCTTCCCTCAGGATACGCTGAATCTTGTGTGAAGTGTGGCCGATGTACGGTAGCACGGCAATGGGTTTTTCTGCGATCATCAAACACTCCACCGATTTGGACCATATCATTGACTGGCAGAATGCAAAGATCATAGCCCCGGAAAAGCACTGGTACACCCGTCGTATCAGAGAGGCTATTGAGATTCATAAACATGACACTGTCCCCCAGGACATCGGCTATTTCATCAGCAACATTTGGCATTCAATCCTACCATCCACCAACACCCACACCCCACTGTCAACTGATACGCCTCAGCGAGCAGGCAACTCACACACAGCAGGAAACACACACAACAAGAACAATGCCACGGTGGCAACCAATCACAACACATCACACAACAGTAGCACCAATCGGAACACTTCCCATTCTACACATAATCCCAGCAAATACTACTTAAGGAGTTGCATCGGCAAACCTCTTCATTCTCCTGAAGAAGATTAGAGCAGGCTAATCGAAACGTTGAGAATAACCTGTGAAGTCCCTTGGTTCTCCCTGAACCATATTATCCCGTGAAGTCCCCATGGTTCTCCTGAACCATATTTCACTTAGCGACAGTAGAGAAAACGAGTTGCCGAAATTGGTTCTCCTTTGAACCTTTCTCACTTAACGAAGGTTGAGATACGATTGTGCGATACGGTTCTTTTCAGAACCTGTATCTCAGCTTCACGTTAGTTGAGATAAACACATGGTGTTACCGCAAACCGAAACGATATCGATATTCCACCATGCAAAGCCTCAAAACTTATATCAGAACGTTTACGGTGAGCGCACTAACAGGCTTGTCGTTTATATCAACGCTCTTGTACCAGACGTTGTAAGCTCGTCAATGACCTGACATTTCTGAAGAGATGCCGAGATGCAAACGTAGTCCTGAAGGGCCTCCGCCTACGAGACCCTATCCGAAATAACAATTCTGCTCGAATCATACATACAGCTGGTAAAGCTCTCTCCGAAAACAGATTGCCTCCACCCGTTGTTGCTCTATCCTGTACCGATGATGAAATCGAGAAGCAGAGCTAGTCTCCGTAAGACTATGCTCACAACCGATTACGACAAGATATCCGCCCTCACGGATAAGTCCTTATCGTTTACCTTCGAATCCACTCAGAAAGAAGCAAATCCGTAAATTTGAACGCCTCACATCCACGCACAATGGCAGGACGAAAAGCACGCCGTTACCACAAACGTCCAACAAAGGGAACATGAAAAGAAGGAAAAGGTCAACCCGTCGTTAACCGCGGCCGAGGCCACACATCTCCAAATAACAGCAGGACAAAGGTAAACCGTTGCCACGGACGTCCAACAAAGGAACATAAAAAGAAGGGAAAAGGTTAACCGTCGTTAACTTCAGCCAACGCCAACTATCTCACACGGAAACCAGTGTCTTAGCCTTTGGGAATGAATTTTGCCACTGCCCCAAAAAGATTCCCGTGGAAGAATTCATACAGTCTATTGAACCTTCCATCCGAAAGCTCGAGAAACAAAAGGCAGACGATATCCGTATTCAGATACACCAGATCTTAAAAACGTGAAGCCCTGAAATCCAATATCACAAGACTGGAATATCAGGCTGTCAATAACCTCCGTAATGACTCTTCGATACACATTCTAAAGGCAGACAAGGGTAATGCCACAGTAGTGATGGACCGCTCAGAATACGATCAGAAGGTTCAGGATATCCTCGACACGGATACCTACACCCGCCTCAAAAAGAACCCGATTCCGTTAGCAGAAAGGAAAGTCGCCGCAAAACTTCTTCCTCAAACCGGAGCACAGCCTTACCCAAAGCACTATACAGGCACCTCCGTCCGTCCAGCTCGAAATGCCCAAGATTCTTTGGCCTACCAAAGATTCATAAACCAGACAGACCGCCCGACCGATTGTCTCATCCCGAGGGTCCCCCACGTATAACCTCGCCCAACACTTGACAGGGCTCTTACACCCACTCGTGGGTAAGACGCCCCACCATGTACCCAATTCAGCAGGGTTTATCAACATCATAAAGGGAACAATATTGCAGCCTTCCGACACGCTAGTGAGTTTTGACGTCAAGTCATTATTCACCGTACCGACAGACGAGGCTATCCTCGTAACCAAGTCGATACTCGAACATGATAGCACGCTCCCGGAACGAACCAGCCTAACGCCAGATCAAATCGTAGATCTACTTTCATTATGTGAAATCCACATACTTCCAATGGAGAGAGACTTACTATCAACAGTCTTTGGGCACTCCAATGGGATCCCCGATATCCCCAGTCCTGGCAAACATCTTCATGGAAGATTTCGAACAGAAAGCCCTCGAGACGGCACGATACAAAACCCAAACTATGGCTTCGATACGTAGATGATACTTTCATCATTTGGCAGCACGGTTCCGACAAACTGAGTGACTTCCTCGGTCACCTCAACCAGCAACATCCGAGCATTCAATTCACCATGGAAACTGAGACATCCGACCTCGTTGCCTTTCCTTGATGTACTCATTTCCAAACGGGTTGATGGCTCACTTGGGCATTCGGTTTACAGAAAACCACACACACAGACCGCTACCTAAATGCCCGGTCGTTCCACCCACCATCCGTGAAATCCTCCGTGAATCGCACCCTACTGAAGGGCACACACTATCAGTGATAAAGAGCACTTGCCATCCGAGTTGAAACATCTTAACGCCGTGTTAAGAGACAATGGGTACAGACCTGATAAGCTTAAGTTCCTCCCGAATAGGAACGCTCCACGATCCTCTGATGCAACCGAAAACCCATTGCCGTGTTACTGCACATCGGCCACACTTCATCACACAAGATTCAGCGTATCCTGAGGGAAGCTGACATTAAGGTCTACTACCGGACTCGAAACAAGTTGGAAACGAAGTTACACACCCACAAGGACAGACATGATCCCAGCCGTCAAGCTGGGGTTTACCGAATTCCTTGCACTTGTGGGAAAGTGTACATTGGCGAGACCGGCAGAGACCTACGACCAGGATCAAGGAACACAAGGCCCACGGCCGCAGAGGGGAATGTGACAAATCTGCGATCATCAAACACTCCACCGATTTGGACCATATCATTGACTGGCAGAATGCAAAGATCATAGCCCCGGAAAAGCACTGGTACACCCGTC
Source organism: Zoroaster sp. YZ-2022 (assembly GCA_029582265.1). Lineage (NCBI taxonomy): Eukaryota > Metazoa > Echinodermata > Asteroidea > Forcipulatida > Zoroasteridae > Zoroaster > Zoroaster sp. YZ-2022. The sequence goes on from CM055820.1 coordinate 24,705,012, forward strand.
GTATCAGAGAGGCTATTGAGATTCATAAACATGACACTGTCCCCCAGGACATCGGCTATTTCATCAGCAACATTTGGCATTCAATCCTACCATCCACCAACACCCACACCCCACTGTCAACTGATACGCCTCAGCGAGCAGGCAACTCACACACAGCAGGAAACACACACAACAAGAACAATGCCACGGTGGCAACCAATCACAACACATCACACAACAGTAGCACCAATCGGAACACTTCCCATTCTACACATAATCCCAGCAAATACTACTTAAGGAGTTGCATCGGCAAACCTCTTCATTCTCCTGAAGAAGATTAGAGCAGGCTTAATCGAAACGTTGAGAATAACCTGTGAAGTCCCTTGGTTCTCCCTGAACCATATTAACCCGTGAAGTCCCCATGGTTCTCCTGAACCATATTTCTCACTTAGCGACAGTAGAGAAAAACGAGTTGCCCGAAATTGGTTCTCCTTGAACCTTTCTCACTTAACGAAGGTTGAGATACGATTGTGCGATACTGTCTTTTCAGAACCTGTATCTCAGCTTCACGTTGTTGAGATAAACACATGGTGTTACCGCAAACCGAACGATATCGATATTCCACCATGCACCCTCATAAGTAATAATAATAATAATAATAATAATAATAATAATAATAATAATAATAATAATAATAATAATAATAATAATAATAATAATAATAATAATATTAATAATAATAATAATAATAATAATAATAATAATAATAATAATAATAATAATAATAATAATAATAATAATAATAATAATAATAATAATAATAATAATAATAATAATAATAATAATAATAATAATAATAATAATAATAATAATAATAATAATAATAATAATAATAATAATAATAATAATAATAATAATAATAATAATAATAATAATAATAATAATAATAATAATAATAATAATAATAATAATAATAATAATAATAATAATAATAATAATAATAATAATAATAATAATAATAATAATAATTAATAATAATAATAATAATAATAATAACACACAATAATATAATAATAATAATAATAATAATAATAATAATAATAATAACAATAATAATAATAATAACAATAATAATAATAATAATAATAATAATAATAATAATAATAATAATAATAATAATAATAATAATAGCGTTCGACGGCGCAAGACGTGCTATACTCTCGCTCCCGTTTTTACTTGCTTTTTCCTTTTTTCGTACATTGGTGGGCAAACTAAAGCCCAGCATCTCTTCTTTGGTGATTTGTAGTATCACAAGGCCTTTTTTCTGGAGTGTAGTTCATCTTTTTAAGGCCCTTTTGGCCTTCGATTCCAAAAACACAACAACAAGAGTGTAGATAGAAGGGCGACGCCATATTGGACCATGGCTCAACGCGGGGTACTCAATAGACCCAACACAGTAAGATTCTGCACCAGGCAGTTAGAAAAAGCCGTCACGCCTGAAGAGGTTTACAACGCTGTTGAATACGAACTGGAGGCAGTGGACACAATAAAGTGCATAGCAGAGATCGGGAACAAGTGGTATAACGTCACCTTTGACAATGGAACAGATTGTCAAACAATAGCAGCCCGAGGGATACTACTGCAAAAGACCCTGATACAATGCGAAAGAACCAACGTTTCTAACTCCGTAGTTGTATACGTCAAGTGCCCCTATGAGATATCAGATCAGGTCGTGACGAACACCCTCTCCGTCTACGGAACAGTAGCCAACATTAGAAGGCAATTCCATGATTTTTGATAGGTTAGTAGAGACAGGAGTCAGGAGCTGTATGATTAAAAACCTGAAAACCCATCCTGAGCTTCCTAAGAGTAGGCGGATTCAATTCCTTCCGGTACGCTATAGGGGACAAGTGAAACTTGCAAGATCTGCGAACAGACCGACCACCTCGCCTACGACTGTCCAGCACGGGGTAGGTGTTTCGTTTGTGGAAGCCTCGAACATCGCGCAGTTTGGCATGACAGGAAACACGAAGAAGTCGCCGACTCTGGAGAAATGGAAGAAGGGGAAATACAACAACCAAAGGCAGAAGACGAAGACAACAAGGATAATACCACCGACGAAGAAGAAGATGAACAAGAAGAGAAAACCCCAAAACCAAAAGAAAACGACGAAAAAGAAAGCCAAGCGCAGGAACGGCAGAAAACACACAAGAAACCGACCCCGGAAGAAACACGCACGGCAGATGAACGAAAAGTACGAGAAACAGAGAAACAGCAGCAAACCCACAAGCCAACCCCGGAAAAAACACCCACACAACAAAAGACGGCACATCCAAGAAAACCAGAGGAGTCGAGGAAAACATCAAAGTCATACAAGGTTGTTGTAGACAAGCAGTCACATCATAAAGAAAAAGTCAAGACCGGATTCTGGGACGAACATGTTGCGAAAACTCGAAAAAGAAAAGAACGCGAAGAAGGTGACGACCATAGCAGAAAGCAGGCGAGGGAAGACGAAAACGATAACGAAGCGACAGTCATGGATATCGAGGACGCGCCTCCCTCTGAGAAGGAAGACCCGCCTCACTCTGAGATCGAGGATATGCCTTCAGACCACACAGACGATAACGATGACGATGACGGTGAATGGGTTCCATACAATCGACGAGGGGTTCAACGATTTAGACGGAAACGAGGGACTGGGGGGATCACGCTTCAAAACCGAAACCTATCCCAAACGACGCCAGAGAGACCACACGCTTCAAACACATCACAACCAAGGAGTTCGTCACAGCCAATACCAGAAAGAAACCAAACATCCAGCAACAGAGGAAGGGGTAGGGGACAAAAGAATAATTCATAATCACAGGTATGATGTTATTATTACACATCACACTCATTATGAGTTTACTGCATACGGTGGTATCTGTTAATGTTAATGGCTTAAGAAATAATTACAAAAGAAACGTCATTTTCGATTATTTGAAAAGTTGTGATTTTAATATAATACTGATGCAAGAAACTCATAGTGATAGCGATGATGAGGTCCTTTGGAGCAGACAATGGGAAGGGAAAATATATTTTAGTCATGGGAATCGCCATTCAAGGGGGGTAGCCATACTAATTTCCACAAAAATCAACACTGATTTATGTAATATTGAGAGGGATGATGAAGGAAGATGGGTTAAAGGTGAATTTAATTGGGATGATAACGTTTTTACTTTAGCTTCGGTTTATGCTCCAAATGACCTCCGTGAAAGAACTTTCTTTTTTGATGGTTTGACAGACCGTATGTCTGGATTTGAAAATTGGATAATTGGAGGAGATTTTAATTGTGCTTTGGATAATTATCATTCTAAAGACACAAGTAAAATTATTTTGAATAACGTTATTAATGAAAAAGATCTCGTTGACGTCTATAGAACTGTTCTCCCTGAAGATCCTGGTTATACCCACTTTCACAAACCAACTAAAAAGTCCAGCAGAATTGATTACTTTTTTGTTTCCTCTAATGTTCTGAATAATATTCACGATATCTCCTGCAAAGTGTACGGTCTATCAGACCATCAACTCCTTTTGTTAAAAATGCACGATTGTCATATTTCCCATGGCCAAGGACGGTGGATCTGTAATAATGGGATATTAAAGGATGATGATTGTTTCTTTCGAATTGAGACTTTTTGGAATTTTTGGAAGACGCAGAAAAACAAATACCTTTCTTTAATTGACTGGTGGGAAATGGGGAAATTCAGAATAAAAGAAATAATTCAGGATTACTGTAAAGAAAAATCGTGGAATTCTAAAAAGAAACTTTTTCATCTTCAGAAACAATATAAAGATCTTACCAACAATCAGAAAGATGCTAATTTATACGATATTAAAAAAGTCGAAGAAGCCATTAAAAACTATGAAATAAATGATTTGGAGAAATCTAAAATAAGGGTTAGAAATACAATAAAAACAGAAGGCGAAAAAGCTTCCAAATACTTCCTCAATTTGGAAAAACAACAAATTCAAAACAATAAAATGGACAAATTAATGACGCCCGATGGGAATTATGTTAACCGAAGTGAAACCATGTTGACTGTTGTTAATGAGTTTTACAGTAAATTATACAGTTCTGAGGAGATTTGTACCTCCAGTATGAAAAATATCCTAAATTCTATGACTCCTAATTTTATTCCTTCCGATATCTTTGAAAATTCTGAGAACGATTTTACACTAAGTGATTTTAAAAATGCGCTGTTCCAAATGAACAAAAATAAGTCCCCCGGCATTGACGGTCTCACTGTTGAATTTTACCAAACCTATTGGGATGTTATTGGTACAGATCTCTTCGAAGTTTTAACTTATAGCCTTAAAATGGGTCATCTAGGTCATTCCATGAACACCGCCCTCATTCGACTCATTTATAAAAATGTTGGTAGTAAATTCGATTTAAAAAACTGGCGACCCATTAGCTTATTATGCGTTGACTATAAAATTTTAGCCAAAACTCTTACAAATCGGCTTAAAAATATCATGCCTTTTATTATTGGGGAGGAACAATCATGCGGGGTCAAATCTAGGAAAATTCAAGACAATCTTATGATTCTCAGGGATACTATAGATTACATTAATTGGGAGAATTTAGAAGCAGCTGTTATTAGTATAGATTTTGAAAGCCTTTGACAGAATTAATTGGAATTATATGTTTGCCGTCATGAATAAATTAGGTATTCCCCCATTTTTGATTCAAGGAATTAAACTCTTGTATAGTCAACCGATCTGTCGCATAATAGTTAATAATTACATTGCCTCCCCCATTGAAATAACTCGCGGAATTAGGCAAGGCTGTCCATTGTCACCACTTCTATTCTCCATATGTGCCGAAGGCCTAGCAAATCTTTTTAGAATTAACGATAAGTTTAAAGGTATTGACATTCCTCACTGTCTAGATTCTGTCAAACTTGTCCAGCATGCTGACGATGCTACTTTTTTTGTTAGCGATAATAACGATTTTAATGTCTTTAATGAAATTCTTAGTGTATACTGTAATGGGAGTGGGTCTAAATTAAATGTTTCTAAAACAAAGGGCTCTGGTTAGGTAAATGGAAAAATAGGACTGACGATCCTTGCGGTTTTGATTGAGTAATAGTAAAATTAAAATTTTAGGTATAATTTTGGAAATAACGTAACCCCGAAGACAACTGGGGCCCCTGTATAAATAAGATTAAGTGTATTTTAGATAAGTGGACCAAACGTAATTTGACTCTTATTGGCAAAGCGGTCATTGTTAATACTTTAGTTGGATCAGGGTTAAATTATTTGGGAGCGTTATTTCTTGTCCGCGCGAGTGGATTATGAAAATAGATAAAACCATATGGAATTTTACTGGGATGGGAAAGTGGAGAAAATCAAAAGAAATACCATTATTGGTTGGTCCTAGGGATAAAGGAGGTACTGGTTTGGTTAATGTTGAATGTAAACTCACGAGCATCAAGGTCCAATGGTTTCTAATTATATCAAATCTCAAGGCAAATGGAAACAATTCTTTAATTACTGGATTACTAAAGCCAGTGATAAAAGTAACTTAATTGGTACGTCTTGTCCAATAGCCATAAACCCGTCAACACGACCCCATTTTACCAAGATTTAATTTATGCCTTTAAAGCGGTAAACGGTAAAATAAATTGTTCCTTCTCCGTATGTTCAGAAACAAAAGAAGTCCCTTTGTGGCATAATGTCTGTGCGATTGATGATGATACAGAACTTAACAGTCCCCTGCTCGTTTATAATAACTTTAATAAAGTCAAAGACATTATTGATAATGGCTCTTTAATATCCTTTCGCAAGGTAGCAAAGAAATGCAATATTTCTAATATAATCGCCGGTAGATTAGTTGCTAGAATAGACAATCACATTAACCATAACTTAATCTGAAGAAAAACGTATCGGTCCACCAAATCATATTTGTAATTGGCTAGTTATTTTCGATAGGCAGTCCGATGATTATATTGATGTTTCTGATACCACTGTGAAAATTAATTATCGTAATTTAATTCTATCAAAATTTACTGATCCTAATATCCAAGTCAAATGGCAAGAATTTCTTCACTTTCGCCCTAATTTAGATTGGTCTTCAATTTGGAAAAATGGACTAAATAATTTTATTATGGACCCTGAAGATAAAGATTTGTGGTATAAGTTAAAGCATAGGTGTCTCCCTACAAAAGTTTTTCTTTCAAAAATAGGTACAATTAATGACAATATTTGCCCCCTCTGTAATGCTGAACCAGAAACTCACGAACATTTGTTTATTTATTGCACCCGCGTGGCTTTTTGTAGAACACATACTTAATAAATACTCCGGTAAAAAATATTTTTATTTAAATGATCTTAATAGGATCCTGGGATATAAAATGAGTCATATTCAAAATGCCATCATTGCTAAAATGCTACGTATCATTTGGGTTATCCGATGTAAATTAGTCTTTAATAATTTTTCTGTCCCCTCCGATATTGATATTACCTTCCAGTTTAAAGTACATTTGAAGAAATTTCTTTATCTTGAAAAAAAAAGAAGTAAAGTTGAGAGTTCTTGGTGCGACAAAATTTTGCTTTTAGTTACATAATTACCTTTAATGTAATTTAATCATTGTTTTGCATAATTATATATTTTGCTTAGCTTATATCATGCGCTTTTGTTATATTTTTGATTCACCTTTGATATGAATTATTTTTTGATGCTAATACGTGCATTATTTTTGTGGTGATTTATACTTGTTGCAATTTATTGATTGTGTAATTTTTGTTGATATTGCTTGTTTGTTATTTATTAATTGATCTTCATCAAATTAATTTATTTGTCATATTTGAGATTAATTTCCTTTTTGGTTTTTGTTTTAATGGCAAAGCCTGAAATGATTAATTAATTAATCCATCGTGTATTATTTTGTATTTTCTGTTTCATTCTACATGTGCTTGAATTGATTTGTTGTGTTTCTCTTCCTGTGTATATGTATATGTATGTGTATGTATATGTATATGTATATATATATATATATATGTATATATGTATGTGTATATGTATATATGTATTTATGCAATATTAATTTATGTACTTCACCTTTAAGTTTTTTAATTTGTACATATTCTTAGCACCTGTATTATTAGCTTACGTATTGCTGTTGTTTGTTTCTTGTGCTTTTGAAATAAAAAGGAGTTTAACTCCATTTGGAAGAGAAAAAATAATAATAAAAAAATAATAACAACAACAATAAATAAATAATAAATAACAATAATAATAAATAAATAACAACAATAAATAAATAAATAAATAAATAATAAATAAATAAATAAATAACAACAATAACAACAATAACAACAATAACAAATAACAATAAATAAATAACAATAACAACAATAAAACAATAACAACAACAACAATAACAATAACAACAAATAAACAATAAATAACAACAATAACAATAACAATAATAACAATAACAACAATAAATAAATAAATAACAATAAACAATAACAAATAATAACAACAATAAATAAATAACAACAACAATAACAAATAACAACAATAACAACAATAATACAATAAATAATAATAACAATAACAACAATAACAAATAACAATAATACAATAACAATAACAATAACAATAAATAAATAACAACAACAACAATAAATAAATAAATACAATAAATACAATAATAATAACAACAACAACAATAACAACAACAACAACAACAACAACAACAACAACAACAACAACAACAACAAATAACAACAACAACAACAACAACAACAACAACAACAACAACAACAACAACAACAACAACAACAACAACAACAACAATATAGAAGATTTATAATGCACATATCATCCACCAAGAAGTGTTGAAGGCGCTATTACAGTAAACAAGAAATCATGCAATAGCATAACAACACAATAGCAAATGAAATATAATACTAAACAACAGATAAACAAATCCATATATGAATGTCAGTAGTCCTTATAGGCAATACACATAAGATGAGTTTCTAAGTTTTCTTGAAGGAGTCAACAGATTGAGATTCACGAATGTACAGAGGTAAATCATTCCAAAGGCGTGGAGCCACAACTTCAAAAGATCTGTCACCTGTAAATGTGGACTTACTGTAATAATTTCCCGCCTCCATATATATTTAAACAATCAAGAATCGTAGCTACAGATGCTCGAAGTGGATTATTTTCCATCCAAGCACAGAACAAACCCATTTTGTATTGATGATCGGTAAGATTTCTTGGTTGATGGTCGCCAGGAGGCAATGACAATGTCGGCATCGTGTCTTGAAATTCCTTTTCCCTGACAAATGGCAAGCCATCAGTTGCAGACGAATCCGCCATGGGTGAAGACTGCCCGAGGAAGGGAGTGAAAGTTAAAAATCAACTCTTTGAGGCAATATCATTGGGTTTATTCACAAATACTTTGAGCATCTTTG
>CM055820.1:24713965-24794536 GCA_029582265.1 Zoroaster sp. YZ-2022
TCAGATGGGTGCAAGAGATAATCCACAATTAATTTCTTAAATTCCTGCAGAAAACTGGATACATGTTTACCATCAACATCCCTTTCTGGTCGATATATATTAACAAGGCGAACAGATCTAGAGTTGCATGTTACCTCAGCATGTAGAGATTCAAATGTTAGGTAGTCAATGTTAACATTTTTCATACTGACAGATAAACTGAACCTAAAGAGAAGTGCAACCCCTCCACCGGTCTTTTTTGGTCTGGGTATATGATGGAGAGAGTAGCCAGCAGGAGTGCACTCGCATGTCTCGGATATGGCAACAAGATCCAAATTGTTTTGAAGTACAAAGTCAACGAATTCATCCGATTTGTTACATATGGATTGAGTGTTCAAGACAGAGCTGAAGTTTAGACTCATCATGAACATTTGGAGTTGAAGCTATGCCAATGTCGCTTGTTGATGTGGTTAAGTTCACTGTTGGGGGTTGGTCAGGCCGGAGTGCTAGTTGTGTACGGCGACCAGCTTTTTTACCTCTGTGTGCGGCGGTATGTTTGGGGTTGATTACCAAGTATTTCCAAGACAGTTCAATTGACTCAATGCTGAATAAGATAAAGCTGCATCAGTACATGGAGCATTGCGAAGATTGAGTAGTTCATTGCGGCTGTAGGAAATTTTATGGAGCTGAGTGGCGAAGTTGGTGTGTTGGTCAGTGTTTCAGGTCCAGGGTTTGGGTTTATGTCACCAGAAATCAAGAGTTCCAGGTGAAAAGTGGAAGATGAGTTATTATAATATGACATAGGACAACTCAAAAAGTTAAGATGGTGGATTTGTTGTTTTTTATGTAGCATACAAGCTGTAGGTTGCATGCTGTAGCTATATTCTAAAGATGTCATTGAGACAAAATGGTTCAGATAGCAAGAGTAAGATGAACAGGATGTAGACGTCCATTGTCTAATCAGAAAGCAATTGATCCGAACAAAAGGCTTGTGGTCAAGCTACAGGTTATAATCTCAAGCTACAGGAATCTAAGTCAGGGTTGACTGCACAAAAAAATTAAGATACAAGATGTAATGTAATGTTCATACTGTAATGTAGCGTGAAACGCTTCTTAGACAATAGGCTCCTGCGGTGGTAGATCACAGCTTCCAAGTCGGTAACTACAGCTCTGAGTTGATAACAAGAAGATCACAGTGAGGATCACAGTGAGGATCACAGTGAGGATCACAGTGAGGATCACAGTGAGGATCACAGTGAGGATCACAGTGAGGATCACAGTGAGGATCCTAGTTATAATCTCTAGTTATACCATGGTTACACTAATGCTAAAGTGACTGGACACAAGAGATGGTTTTCTATGGTGAACTGTATTACACAAAACATACTTTATTAAGAACTTCTTATACATGTAGAGGCTTTCAACCCCTATACAATGCATGTAAAATCAAGTCATGTACAAAACATATACATTAAGTACAGTAAATAACTGACCAATCACTGTACTGAGTGACCCCTAATGAATGATGTAATATAGGTGACAAGAGCGGAATGTTCCATCGTATAAAAAGGTGATAAGCATTGCACAATGAACTTTGGTGATAAAAACACTAGTCTCATTGAAAATAAAAACACTAGTCTCATTGAAAATAAATTGAACTCGGATCTTCTTAATCTAACAAAATGGCTGCAGGCTAACAAACTTATTTTAAATCCTCAAAAAACAGAAGTTATGCTAGTTGGTACTGCTCAAAATCTTAAAAAGAGCAATCCCCTCGAAATTTTTATTTCTGGCCAAAAATACAACAAGTTGATTCTCATAAACACCTAGGGATACTAATGGACAACAAACTAAATTTCTCTGAACATGTGAAAAAGGTCTGCAATAAATTAAGTTCTTCAATTTCTTCGCCAGAACAAGAAAATTTGTTGACCAGCCAACAGCTTTTTTTTTATTATACAATGCCATGGTTCTACCCCACATAGACTACTGCTGTATGGTGTGGGGTGCCAAACCCACTCTTGTCTCCAAAATTCAAAAACTCCAAAATAGAGCACTTCGCATTGTTCTTAAGCTTCCACCCATTTCACCCACTAACTTACTTTTTAGTAATCTCAATACAATGACAGTTGCCCAGCGCATCCACTTCCAACTTGCCTGCCAGGCTTTTAAGGCCTCCACTGGTGTTGCTCCGGACTGTCTCTGCCAGAGACTTAACGCGATCCAGCCTGGCGATCGACCAACAACTCGGGCAATTACACATGGTAACTTTATTATTCCCAAACCTAAATGTGAAATCTTTAAAAACAGTTTTAGTTACAGAGCTCCTTTTTTAAATGGTGTCCCTTTCACCACTCGTTCAAACTCTTATTCTTCATTCAGGCGTTTGCTGAAGGAAGGCAAGGTTTGAAGTAATATTATTATTATTATGTCATAGATTACCTTGTGTTTTGCCCGAGATGTTGGTATACAATTGATAATTAATTTGCTTTGATGGTTTTTATTGGGGGAGGATGGGGGCGCTCGTATTTCTAAATTTTGTTGTGTTCATTTTGTTATTGTTTTTTAGTTTATTGCTTCATTTTTAATCTTCCCTTTTAGTCCTATCTTTAATCAGTATGGTAGACTGGGAGGGGGGTCTATTTGTGCAATTTAGTCCTTTACGTTTTATTTCGTATGTAATTGTCCATTAAGACTGTTTTATCATTATTATTAATTCATCTGTATCTTCTGTAATAATTTTTGTATAATATTGATATATTTTTTATATAATATAAGGGCCCCAAATGATCAGCAGTGCTGGATGGGTTACCCTCGTTAAAGATGGTTTTAAATTTTAAAAAAAAATTAAAAAAACTTTGGTAGCGGAAATCATGGGTCATTGCAATACGTTATGAGAATCAAGAGATAATGTCTGAAAACCAACCTGTAAATGTTTCAGGTCATTTTATTTTGTCGTTTACAAGAAAAGGAAATGCAATCAACATTTTAAAAATTAATTATATAACCTGGAATTTCTCATCAATCATTTTGTGGATTTGTCGTCTTCATTTCTCAAAAATGGTTGATAGCTCCTCGGACAAACATTTCATGGTATGTTTCCTACCATAATTAATGTAATGTAGAGGCTACACTATTGGTAAAAGGCTTATAAAGGCTTCTACATGTACACTTTATGTGAATCAAGAGATACGTGCTAAAACAACCATTAAAAGTTTCAGTTCGTTTCAGTATTTCGTTTACGAGAAAATAGTGAAAACTCAATTAGCAGTTTTGCATTCATTCTATACATAGAATTTAAGTGTTGTAAATTCATTTGTGGATTGATTTCACTTGCATTTACTGACAGCGATAGCATCAGGCAGAAATATTTTATGAGATTTCTTCCTACCATCATCAACTTTCCACTGTGGATAAAGTTTTTTAATTAAAGCCAATGTACAACACTTGGTAAAATGTGTACAAATTCATCCATACTTATAGTTAAAGATAGCATGGGAAATGACAATAAACAGTCACTATGAGTGTGATTCCTTTTGGTTAATACACATCAAATATAACCTGTTAATGAAGTTTAACAGCCTTGGACAATGATAACATGTTTGTACTAATCTAATAACTGAGTAGGACTTGATTCCATTTCTTGTGATGTCAAGCAAGAAGAACACATGTATAACTTTGTACTAGGAAGGAAACATTTAAAAAAAAAAATCTTAAATAATACAGAAACAGTAAGATAATTATGATGAACACAAAAAACATTTTTAAAAGGTTTACTTTTCAATCTCATAAGATATTAATTTTCAATGAGCTGGGCTGCAAAAGAATTACCACAAAGTAAACCCAACTTTCATCACAATAACCATCATGTAAATCTATAAACTGCATCTTTGCTTCTTCAAAATTTAAAACAGTAACTAAGTTTGTATTAAACAATAACACGTTGTAAGTGTGTATCAGTCCAGATAGTTTTCATTCAACAATACCAATGCATTTTCAATCTTTTATCATCATTTAAATGTAATAACTGGAAAATTTCAAAAATTTGTAGTTTAGAATTAGACAAAGAAATCCTATTTGAAAAAAATAATGCTGTTACTTTGTTTTAGCCCTAACCCCATTAGATAATTGGCTAGGCAACCTGTTCAATGTAACAACATTCATCAGTAGTCAACAGTGCTGGAACGGTGAACCGGTTAACAGACAAAAACTGCTCTAACCGTTTAGAAAGTTGATAACTGGCTAACTGAAACCAATATTAAAACAAAACAAAAAAAAATTCTGGAAGAATTTGCCGCCCAGTTTTTTGTACTAGACTTTCTTTTTTGTCACAATGGTTATTAAATAGTCATTTTGGGTAGTTTACTGATGCTTTTTGGTTAAAAATGTATACACATTATGTCATTTGCCGACTATATCTATTTTGTGTGGCTGCCGGGTGCTGACTTTCAGTTACCTGGTTAACCGACAATGAAACTGATCGGTTTAACGGTTAGTGAACAAACTGGCAACTCCAAGCACTAGTATTCAAAATATAAGGATGGGCGTGCTGAATGCAACAAGATCCAACTGCAAGAACAAAACATCTTTTGTTGTCTGGTCAAGACCATAACTGTTACATGCTGTTGCATTGAGCATGGGTTAGGTTAATCCATGGAACTAAAATTATTTTACAATGTGTTCTACTAACACTTACCAAATAATGAAAAGTTGTTAGATTTTCTCACACAGCAATATTCATGAAGACTTAATAGGTTGATGCCCACCTTTAAGACAATCCTGGATATAGAATGTAAATTTAAGTGTTATGTATTGGTAAATTTTAAACTCAAACTTAAAGATAAAATTCGGCTTTGGTAATAACAAGCAGTCCAAACAAAAGAAAATGGACAATGTTTAAAAGCTTATATGGTCTACAATTAGAAAAAAAAGTACCAATCACACCAATAATTTATGCCTTTTACCAAAGGAAAAATAAAAAATTGTATGCCGATTTTTGGCTACAATATTTGAATCAAAAGTACCAGTGTTACAGTTTCCAATTTACAAAATACAAGTAAAAGGTTAACAAAACAGCTCATGTTCTACACTTGACATGGCTGTGAACTTGTTTTAATCGGTCTGTGGTTTCAACAAGGGTGGCTTCACCACTACCCCATATCCAGTAACCAAATCACAGGAAGAGCTTGCAGAGCTTGTAGAGCATAGGTTTAAAAAAATAATAGAGTCTGTCGAGGGCAGTGCCTTAATTCTTATATTATAGTGCCCAGTGCATGTATGTAGGTCAAGGGTCATACCATGTTTTTGGTGAATAAAACACTTTTCAGCTTGTGTGTGCTAGCTACTCTGATTTTAAAGTATTTCCCCACGCAAATACATCACAAAAACAATAGAGTCTGTCGAGGGCAGTGCCTTAATTCTCATGTAATACAACAGATAAACCAGCTTACTTCTATTTACAATCATTGATCAAATTACAGCAACATTTTGTAAAGAAAAACATATATGCTTATTCATGATTATATATTAATAACAGAAATCAAGGTTCTTTTTGTATAACGGAATGAAACCAACAGACAGTACGTATCCTACAAGCTCTGTTATCAGGGTGTTACCATTCTCATATCACTACACAAACCACTGTATTAAGGCTGTACGTTTTCGGTTATTTCGGAAACCAGATACCCAAAATTGGAAATTTTCGGATACCTGGGTACCTGTAAACAATTGTGTAAAAATACATAATGAAACTCCCGCATGGATAAAATGACCAATATGAACACAGGTTCCTCTTGTTTTATTAGAGTCACCATAAATAATAATAATAATAATAATAATAATAATAATAATAAAAATACAGAAGATTTATAATGCACACATATCCACCAAGAAGTGCTCAAGGCGCTTTACAGTAAACAAGAAATCATGCAATAGCATAACAATACAATAGCAAATGAAATATAATACTAAACAACAGATAAAAAAAAATCCATATATGAATGTCAGTAGTCCTTATAGGCAATACACATAAGATGAGTTTCTAAGTTTTCTTGAAGGAGTCAACAGATTGAGATTCACGAATGTACAGAGGTAAATCATTCCAAAGGCGTGGAGCCACAACTTCAAAAGATCTGTCACCTGTAAATGTGGACTTACCGTAATAATTTCCCGCCTCCATATTTAAAACGACTTGTAGCATTCCCATTCCCCACACACATTTAAAAATAATTCATGTGTCCCACACTCGCACTAATCCAATAACTGTAAACAATAGTACTGGCATGATGGCAGTCAACTCAAAACAAACTAGATACATTGTGTACACATCAAACAGAAGCCGGCAAGTCTGTCAAGGGCTGTTGTCAAATGTTACTTCTAAAGCCTTCATCCGAGTTTTCTTCATTTTGTTAACAAGAAATCAGAGACTTCCATGTATGTGGCTTAAATTGTTCAGTGGGAATTTAAAAAAAAACATTTACGAGTAATTGGAACCGAAAAATGGAACCGGGTAATGACAGTTTCGGTCGGATTATCCGGGTACCCGGATACTCAGCACAACTTTACACAGTAGAGAAAACCAAATAGCACAAACTACGAGATTAGTGCTAATTATGTTTATCTTTACTTACCTACGAATCTATGGATTATCAATTTTTATGGACAGCAGAAACATCATAGTCACGGGTTATCACATCTTCAATAGATACCAGCCTTCATGCCTATCAGGAAAATAAAATAAGAAAATAACAAAAATTTTGAAATGAATAATATTATTAATTTAATTCTTGTTCAAGTTACAGTGATTGGCACAAGCGTTCTTTGAGATATGTTAACTGGCAGAAGTGGTTTTCTTCAATGTATTGTTGGTTACAAGTCTTTTTGTTTACACATGTAGTGCCTGACACAATTGTTCTTTTAGTTGAAATGCCTGCCACAAGTGTATCCTTTCAGTTTAAAACAACAGGCATCTGCATCTTGTTAAAGTGCCTTCTTACTGTTGTTATCACGGACATACGGACAGCTGAAAAATGGCGGCCAGTGATTTGAACTGGACATATTGCACAAAATGGTTCAATATTACATGTACATTGCTGGTTACAACACTGTGTCATTCACAAGTAGGCCTAAATAGTAAAAATGTGTTCAGATTTGTTGTATTCATTCTAATGTGAATTTATAAAAGAGTATTCTTACCTAAATTCAAACTAGAAATGACTCACTTTTATATTATTTTGTGAAATATCTCAATTGTTTTCCTAAGTATTTATTTTCCTTACTGAACGGAAATTATCAGTGTTCCGATGAAAAACAAAATGTTAGCAAAATGGTGGAAAATGCAGCCCGATACATCTTTAATAGGATCTCCATTCATCTTGAATGGTTGACAGAGCACGTCACATTGCCCACCATTAAGTCAGAAAATGCAAGGCCAGTCCTATAAAAATATTTATATTTAATTCCTTGTGATGAGACTGATTAAAAAGGGCTGAAAATCATGTCAAGGTTCCCACATTAGATAAGATGTTTACATGGTTTGATTCTAGCAGTCACATCGTTTCATGTTGCTGTGTATGAGTCTTTTATCTATGATCAATTAAGCAATTACAGAAATTGAAAAGCAGTTTATTTCCACTTGTTTCACTTTTTGCACGAGCGTAATATTGTAATATTTTGTTTAAATATTAAAATCCAGTAAAATAGCAGGTCTTAAAACAGCCATCTGTTCCAAAATACAATACATGCCATTCAACGTTTGCAATATATCCAGCTCTGACCAACCAGTGCATTCCAATTTTCAACATGGCAGCATTCAGCACTGGGGACATTATCAATTAATCTTAGCACACTTCAATATAAGAGTCAGCAAATGAACCAAGTGAAACACTCACTAACAAATCTGGACTAGCTACAGGATTCAGCATTCAGTGAGACTCTACAGCGATGATTACACTTTGGCTATGTCTCTATTGATCCTGTGAATGGAAATTATTTTCAAAACAACTTCGCTACTACATTGTACTCACTACAGTTGGGAAACGCTCATATAAGATGATTATACAAAGTGATAGATGCCCAGGAGGGCATACGATGGTACATATACACATTAACTGTGAGTTTCAAGCTCATTTATACATGTATACACATTACATGTATGTTGTAAAAGTGTATCTACAAACATTAACAATACTTCAAAGTTGACTGTTACATTACATTTACATGTATGTTGTAAAACGTGTGTCTACAAATATAACAATACTTCAAATACGACATTACTGGACTTTTATACCATCCATTGTCAAAGATAGGGCAATTGTGGCCCATAGTATCCCTACATTTTTGACCATTTCACACAGCGATGATTTGTATGAGGTCCCTTGAGAAGTTTTCATAATTGTACGATATTGTCAAAGGTCTGGACCTCTACCTTTGGAGACCTTTCACACGAGGTGCATTTTGTAACTTTTCAAAAAGGCATGAGAACAATTCTCAAACAATGTTGCTGTCATGTGAAAGGATTGGCAAAACAACGTTGAAAACCACGTTCCTTAAGACTAAATCACCAAGAGAGTTCCTGTACTTCAACTGTTGAACACCACTTGGATATATATCTTAGATCTCTAAAAAGTAAAGGATTCCAGATAGGGATGTGTGAAACTTCTAAACAATTGTGTCATTAAACTGTCACTCAACAGGTACGCTACAAGATGGAGATGTTGACCCAATTTGGGGTCATGTCCATATCACTATGAGTAGTGTGGTGGGCATTCAGCTGGTGAAAACTTGAAATCTGCCGTACAAATTCCATGTACAAACACATACACAAATCGCATAATTGTGTTGTGATCGAAGTACGTACATGTATATATACATTTCTAAGTTTGAGTTTAACAACAACAAGTAGATGAGGTTGGTATGCCGGATAATGGTCATACAGTGCAGTAGCGGAACAAGTTACCGCCGGGCCGGGGGGCAGAGCGCACGGTCGGCCCCCCCCCCCCCCCCCAGGCATCAGTCCCTAACCACACGTGATTTCCGAGAGACCCGTCATGATTACACTTCATGTTTTCAGGGGAGCTCAAAATAAAGAAAGGGCCTGGTTGATTTGTGTAAGTTCCAGCTCGGGCCCGGACCCCCAACCCCCAACCCCCAAATATGTACAACTAACCGAAGAGGAAGTGTCAACCTGTATGCACACTCTACAATCACGTTTTGCTCAAGGAGGAACCTTCATGGTTTGCTAGAGGTGAAACACTTGATTCACATGTGGTCAATATGATCAACGGCAAACAGACAACACTTTGGCGCAGTCAACCAGACGTGTCTAAAACAACGACTGATGTATCTCAAGAATACAAACAGTACTTGACAAATGATTCACCTGAAAGCTAAGCCCATAGACAACATTTTATTATAACTACAAATGAGATGACTGACTTTCATTATGAATACATTAATACGAACATACATACCGTGTACGCAGGTTACATGTAGTTTAACATTGAGGAAAACAAGCAAGGAGAACATTGAGAAAAACAAGAATCAATAGATTTTATTAAAATGGAGTACACATCAATTGAGTTCTCTATAAAACCTAATGATTTTAATTTGTTCACACCCACTGAAAAATGCATCTTGGGGAACAATCTGTATCAGCATTGTAATCTGCAATCTGTTCTCTTTGTTTGTGTTATATCGCATACATGACATGCATGATGTCACTAAATTGCTGATGAGGGCGTTAACGACGACCGACATTGGAGTAGGTCTCTTTGGGTTTCTTAATCTATTCCTACCAGGCATCCTAGAAGATGTGGTTTATCTCTGCCAATATTTAGGTCTTAATATTTTAGCAATGATTACTGTTGTCCGGTACATTGCAGTGTCACATCCTCTAAGATTGGAAACCCTTGTCACCAAAAGACGGGCTTATATCAGTTTGATCAGTGCATTTTTAATCTGTCTAACAATATCTACTTCTGTGCTATTTGCTAATCACGGTAATCCTACTAAAATTAAAATTTTATTATTTTATAGTTACCCTTTAATTCCCATTTTGATTGTATTCATCTTGTATTGTAAGTTACTTTTCATTCCGCGTCATCATGCTCAGCGTATAGCAGCTGCTGAAATAAATGCAGCAAATGCACAGGCTCAGCTTCGTCGCTCAAACTCCAAATCTCTCAACACCTTCATGATAATCACTGGCACAACCATTGTCACTTGGATACCACATAGTATATCGACTGCAGCAAAATACATAAGCATCAGTTCTGAACTAAGACTTTTGTTTGGAACTCTTCGCTTCAGCAATTCCTGGCTCAATACATTAATTTATTACTGGAGGAATGAAAGTTTCAGGAAAGTTGCTAAAAAAATGATTTGTCAGAATGCCAGAGTGATTCATGATGTTTTAGTTTAATTCTATTACACCTTGTAATCAAATTTCCTAGAAGTCGTCAATTGCCCTATTTGATGATACTGTACACATAGATATGACAGCCACCAATGATTCTTGAAACTTGATGAAAACATTAGATTTAAGTAAACAGGTCATTAGTGCACCGCTATCGGTTCTAATTAGCTCACTGATCTGCGATAATGTTAACGTTAGAAATGTTAGATATGGTCAGGCATGCAACTGCAGTTTGTCAAAAAAGAGGAAAATGACAGGCACAGCAAGAATTTATACACCATTTTTCAGTTTTCAATGGCACAGATGAAAAACCAAAAAAGTGGAAATCAGCTGATCCGCTAAAAACTTGCATGCCTGATGGTCCTAACAATATGCTTTCCTGAAATCGGATCTTCATCAAAATCTAATCGATTTTTCCGTGTAGCAAACTCAACATATTCAGCAAATTTCATCCGAATCTGTGGAGAACATTTTGAGAAATCTTGTACAGAAGTACACACGCACAAACACCCCCCCCCCCTCAACACACACACACACACAACCTTACGGATCAGGATTGTGGGGTACCACCATTGTCCTCTTATTGTCCCATTGCTTTATAATTTCTCTTGTGGGGTACACGGAAACAAAGACCGACTTGTGGGGTACTATGTTTAAAAATATATATATTTTCAAACAATTTCATAAGTTGACAATGGATTTGGAGTTTAAAAACGAACAATGCTTAGGTTTATATGATGCTTTGTTATTACTACTATCACACAGCAAATGTTTTTGAGTCAGTGGTTTTTTTGGTGTTTGTTTTTTTTGGTTCCCCGCTTCAATAAGACTGAAAGTGTTTGCTGTCTTGACAGATTATTTCTGCTCCACTCATTGACATGTTGTTATTGCTCATTCTAAACAGAAATTCATTAACTGTAGTGCCATATATCTCGTTAATGACATTACAGGCTTTCAAATGGGTTACTGAATGATATTGGATACATTGTATTGTGTACACGATCCGACCATGATATTGATAATGATAATAAACATTGTGCTCTCACAAGTATTTCCAAGTTTTGTTTTTATGATGGTCTCGGGCACCTACGGGAATGTGCCACCTCTGGCTGGAGGGCTGTGATCACTGCTGAAAACTCAAATTTATTAGAAAATCAAACATAATGATTTCTGCTGAATAAAAGTCCCCTCAACACGATCATGTGCTCTAAAGAATCCGACTAGAGTCAAGAGTGGGTTCAATTACATAGAAGTGTCCAGCAGAGCGCATCAGAGTGGAAAATGGCTGACAATTTGTCATCTAGCTACAGCGTGTGGCCTCTTTGTCAATGTCTATCAAGGCAGTTAACGGTAAGCTGCTTTGGAGTGAAGGGCTATCTCAAATAGTCAAGGAAGATGTTGGTTTGCATTTTAAAGATATTTTGCACATTTTGCACATTTGTTCTCATAGAGAATTACAATGATAAAATCCTCCTAGGCTTTCGGCCTGTCTTCATCTAAAATTGCCATAATTCTTGATGTCAAACTTTCATGAAGGCATAGGAGGCATTGAATGACTGTGGGAGCATTGGATGACATCATCATCATCATCATGCTTTGGCCGCAGCCGAGATGTTTTTAACAACATTATGCCAAGTGGGTGTGTCTTTCATGACTCTGCCTAGTTCTTCATACAGCAGTCCTGTGTCTCCCTGGCAACAATGGGAATGTCATGGGACATCTACCCCTCCTTGAGTATGGGAGCCTCTATAGTATTAGATCCGATACAATTTGATCATTTGCCCGATGACAGTGTCCTGCAAAGCGTGCTCTCTTCATCGCCACAGTTGTTGGATGATATGGTATCAATTATAACCTTAAAAAAACAAAGCTTTGACTGTTTTGAACAGCAACTTGCATGATTTTATTGTTCTTAACCGTTTTAAAGCTTTTACAGAAATTTTCATAATTTTACATTTTATCACAAAAACTCAAACAATGAGAATGTACCCTTGTGTTTGTGACATAATATGCATTTATAACGTCTTTGATTTCCAAGAAATCATAAATGTCCCGAACCGACACCTAATAAGTACGTACTTGTACATATAGGAGTAGCAAATCATTGGTTCCATTACGGTAGTGATTTATTGGATGGAGTTTGTGTGCATTATCAATTAATCTCAGCGTACATGCACTTCAATCTACATGTACATAACAGTCAGCACTAAACCAAGTGAAACACTCATTGACGAAGCTGGTACAGGAATCAGCATCCAGTGAGACTCTACAGCGATGATTACACTTTGGCTATAGGTCTCTATTGAGCCTGTGAAGTGAAATTATTTTTTAAAACAACTTCACTACTACTAAATACAGTTAGGAAATGCTCATACTGTATAAGATGATCATACAAAATGATATACACGTATGACGAGGAGAGCATACGATGATAATGTGAGGTCTGGACCAACATTTCTCAGTGAATGTGATGAAAATACACTTGTACATGGAATGCCTGTCATGAAATTATGTGAGTGTACCTTGGGAGACCTTTCACACTAGGTGCAATTTGTAACTTTTCAAAAGCACGACAACAATTCTCAAACAATATTGGCTTATTTTGCTGTCATGGGAAAGGATCAGTAAAACAACGCAGAAAACCACAGTTCCTTCAGGCTAAATGACCAAGAGAGTTCCTGTACTTCATCTGTTGAACACAACTTGGATATATCTAGATCTCTGAAAAGTGAAGGATTCCAGATTGGGATTTGTGAAACTTCTAAACAATTGTGTTGTTAAACTGTCATTCCGTAAAGACTTTGACCCAATTTGGGGTCATGTCCATATCACTATGAGTCGTGTTGTGGGCATTCAACTGGAGAAATTTGAAATCTGCCGTACAAATTCCATGAACAAACACATAACACAAATCACACAATTGTGTTGCAGAGATGCCAACATGCCAAACTGAAAAAGAGTAATTCGCCTAACGAAAGGTTTTCGTCACGGTAAACGGCTGATGAACTACGGTGCGCGTGCCATAAACACATGTGGTTCTTTACATCGTTGGTACGAGGATCGTACAATCGTAACTGGACTCAATAAATCGTAAAAATTACGCCCAAATCGTAAATGTTGGCATCTGTGGTGTTGTGATCTAAGTATGTATAGTTTGAGTTTAAAAACCAACATAAAGTAGATGATTGGTATGATAATGGTCATACAGTGTATAGGTGGATTGGATTATATGTACATGTACAGCTACTTACAGGAATATGTATCAGCATATCAAACCACATATGTACAACTGACCGAAGAGGAAGTGTCAATCTGTATGCACACTCTACAATCACATTTTGCTCATGGAGGAACCTTCATGGTTTGCTAGAGGTGAAACACTTGATTCACATGTGGTCAATATGATCAACGGCAAACAGACATAACACTTTGGAGCAGTCAATCAGACGTGTCTAAAACAACGACTGATGTATCTCAAGAATACAATCAGGACTTATGAGAATATGGAACAAACTTCAGGCTCTGCTTGGCTTGACAAATGATTCATCTAAAAGCTAAGCCGACAGACAACATTTTATTCTAACTACATGTATGAGATGACTGACTTTTGTTTTAAATTTTCAAGAACATTTGTGTACGGAGGTTACATGTAGTTTAAAATTGAGGAAAACAAGCAAGGAGAGCAACATTGAGAAAAATAAGAACCAATAATTTTCTCAAAATGGAGAACGCATCAATTGAGTTAACTACATTCCATGATTACAGTAACGATGATTATTATTCATTCTTATACAGTAAAAAATATACCTTGGGAACCTTCTGTATCATCATCGTAATCAGCAATCTGTTCTCTTTGTTTGTGTTATATCGCATACATGACATGCATGATGTCACTAAATTGCTGATGATGGCGTTAACGACGACCGACATTGGAGTAGGTCTCTTTGGGTTTACTGCCGAACTCCATGATGTATACAATATAGTAGTAAGTGTGTGTTCTCTCTTACAAATATTTGGTCTTAATATTTTAGTTATAATTACTGTGGTTCGGTACATTGCTGTGTCACGTCCTCTAAGATTGGAAACCCTTGTCACCAAAAGACGGGCTTATATCAGCTTGATCATTGTATTTTTAATCAGTCTAGCACTGATGACTTCTTTTCTTTTAGCAGGTTGGCAACTTCCTTATGATAACAATTTGATAATTGTCATAATATTTGCTTATGTTTATCCTTTAATGCCAATGTCAATTGTACTCATCTTGTATTGTAAGCTACTTTTCATTGCGCGTCATCATGCTCAGCGTATAGCAGCTGCTGAAATAAATGCAGTAAATGCACAGGCTCAGCTTCGTCGCTCAAACTTCAAATCTTTCAACACCTTTATGATAATCACTGGAATAAGCACTGTCACTTGGTTACCTACTTGTAGTAATTTGTATTTTTGGATGAACAATCAGACTATGACTATAAGTCCTTGGCAAATCTTCATTTTGATTGAAAGTCTACGGTACAGCAATTCCTGGCTCAATACATTAATTTATTACTGGAGGAATGAAAGATTCAGGAAAGTTGCTAAAAGATTGATCTGTCGAAATGCCAGAGTGATTCCTGATGTTGTAGTTTAATTCTATTTCACCTTTAATCAACATTAAATTAACCAAATAAAACAATTACAAAATCAGATGGAATCCTAAAAAATGCATCGTCCAACGTCCAAATTATTTTTTTAATCCGAGCAATGTTTTTGAAATCTGAAAATGCATACTTCCTGACAGAAAGGAAAACAAATGGTTTAAAATGAAATGTTTCACAAAATAATTGTGAAAAGGCATGGTTTAACAGTAGCTAATTGCATCAATGAATTTATGACAGGACCCGCCACATATTTATGTAGAAACTTTATTACTATAAGAACATGCCTGTGACAATTTATGAGTGATATCTGTCATTTTTAAGTATCTTTTTGCTGTTTTTTACAGCGCATAATGATTCAATAATTTGGTATTTTTCTGTGAGTTAGGTTTTACGTACTATGAACATTATAAGTGTAGTACACGTATGCTGATTGGCATTGACTTGAACTGTCCGGTACAAACTATACTTTAAGTAACTACTACCAAGTTAGATGACTCCACAGGAGTTTGGCACATTTCAGGAGGAAAATAATGTATTTAAAGAAGGGATTACACTGTCTAGTACTACTTTAAGTAACTACTCCCAAGTTAGATGACTGCACAGGAGTTTGGCACATTTCAGGGGGAAAATAATGTATTTAAAGAAGGGATTACACTGTCTAGTACTACTTTAAGTAACTACTCCCAAGTTAGATGACTCCACAGGAGTTTGACACATTTCAGGAGAAAAATAATGTATTTAAAGAAGGGATTACACTGTCTAGTACTACTTTAAGTAACTACTCCCAAGTTAGATGACTCCACAGGAGTTTGGCACATTTCAGGGGGAAAAATAATGTATTTAAAGAAGGGATTACACTGTCTAGTACTACTTTAAGTAACTACTCCCAAGTTAGATGACTGCACAGGAGTTTGGCACATTTCAGGGGGAAAATAATGTATTTAAAGAAGGGATTACACTGTCTAGTACTACTTTAAGTAACTACTCCCAAGTTAGATGACTGCACAGGAGTTTGGCACATTTCAGGGGGAAAATAATGTATTTAAAGAAGGGATTACACTGTCTAGTACTACTTTAAGTAACTACTCCCAAGTTAGATGACTCCACAGGAGTTTGACACATTTCAGGAGAAAAATAATGTATTTAAAGAAGGGATTACACTGTCTAGTACTACTTTAAGTAACTACTCCCAAGTTAGATGACTCCACAGGAGTTTGGCACATTTCAGGGGGAAAATAATGTATTTAAAGAAGGGATTACACTGTCTAGTACTACTTTAAGTAACTACTACCAAGTTAGATGACTCCACAGGAGTTTGGCACATTTCAGGGGGAAAATAATGTATTTAAAGAAGGGATTACACTGTCTAGTACTACTTTAAGTAACTACTACCAAGTTAGATGACTCCACAGGAGTTTGGCACATTTCAGGAGGAAAATAATGTATTTAAAGAAGGGATTACACTGTCTAGTACTACTTTAAGTAACAACTACCAAGTTAGATGACTCCACAGGAGTTTGGCACATTTCAGGAGGAAAATAATGTATTTAAAGAAGGGATTACACTGTCTAGTACTACTTTAAGTAACTACTACCAAGTTAGATGACTCCACAGGAGTTTGACACATTTCAGGGGGAAAATAATGTATTTAAAGAAGGGATTACACTGTCTAGTACTACTTTAAGTAACTACTACCAAGTTGGATGACTCCACAGGAGTTTGGCACATTTCAGGGGGAAAATAATGTATTTAAAGAAGGGATTACACTGTCTAGTACTACTTTAAGTAACTACTACCAAGTTGGATGACTCCACAGGAGTTTGGCACATTTCAGGGGGAAAATAATGTATTTAAAGAAGGGATTACACTGTCTAGTACTACTTTAAGTAACTACTACCAAGTAGGATGACTCCACAGGAGTTTGGCACATTTCAGGAGGAAAATAATGTATTTATAGAAGGGATTACACTGTCTAGTACTACTTTAAGTAACTACTACCAAGTTAGATGACTCCACAGGAGTTTGACACATTTCAGGAGGAAAATAATGTATGAAATGGTCTAATATGAGATATTTCCCCAATTTTACAGAGGTCATGCAATAAGGAAACTAAACAACATAAGTTTAATTATCTCAGCCCAAAGTAAAATATTGTACAAAGTAATTTTGTCTGAACCATTTTACCTATAGGTGTACTGGGGGAAACAAATGGCCCCTCGTACATTTACACACATGTGCAACAGCATCAATATTTTTGGTGTTATTATCACAATTTCTGGCCAATACTTGGGTGATTTTGTCCACTGAATGGGAGGGGGATTTTACAAGGACATCAGGAATGTGATTTTTAAACATAAGAGGAGAGGGGCATTTGTTTCCCCCCAGTGGACATTAAAGGCTTTACTGAATTCGAGACAAAAGCAATTCAGAGGAAGTAACCTATTTTCAATATTTTACTGTGAGTTTAGATCATAAAATGTTTGTTGTTTAGTTTCCTTAAGACATGACCTCTCTCAAAATGGGAAAAGGTCAATTGTTAATATGTGCTGAGAGAGACACATAAAAAGAAAATGTTCAATTTGTTTCTCCCAAATGTAATAACCCATAATCTGTTCAAAGCATCCCCCTGATTGATTTATAATTCTTTTTCCTGATCTTTATGAAGTAATTTCATAAGTGTTCAATGGATTTGGAGTTTATAAGTGGACAATCCTTATTTTTATATGATACTTTGCTATTATTACTATCACATTAGAAATGTTTTTGAGTCAGGTGACGTGTAACCACGTGACTGATATATTAATTTAATGATGAAATTTTCTTGTGTTTTACTGTTTCAACAGTAATCTTTTTAGTCGGTAAACTTTGATTTTCCTTGTAAAAGGAAATCAGATTCACACAATAATGTACACTTAGTGGACATTTGTTATTAGTTTTGGAGCGTTAGAAAAACCACATGTAACCACATGTTATTGACAAATGAGGGCGCTGGTTTTTTTTGTTTTTTTTAGATATGTGTAACCAAGCAAAAGGAAATAAGTGGTTACCTCAACAAGTTTAGTGACTGATAAAATTCAGAGAATTGACAAGTGTAATGTGACCAGGATTTCAATCCACTTGTACATTCACAAACAAACAATGATATTGCATCTGATTCTGTTATGACATCACAGATGTGCTCATGAATACGCAAATTCATTAACATATAAACACCAACAAATGTCCCCAAAGAATTAACACACCCAAAGCATTAGGAACACACTTGCATAGAAAGGAATAGAATTGTTTTACATGTACTTTGTGACCCAAAAGGTCAAAAAACAAGGTCAGAAGGTCAATGAACAATAACAATAGATAACATTTACAATATATAGACCAAGATTTGAGATGTAATGTTAGTGCCTTATTAAAAACAAAACAAATTATGAATTTTTCTGCTGATATCTCAAAATATAAGATTTTGTTTTCTTGTCAAAGACAAGTGTACATTTACAATATATAGACCATGTGTCTTGTTTACACTTTGCGTGACCTTAATTAGAGTACCAGGGTGATTTCCTGCCGGGCAAAAGTGTGTATATTTGTATGCAGAGTTGGTACATTTTGTACTATGTTTTACTTTTCAGATAAATAAGATTTGAGATGTAATGCTAGTGCTCTATTTAAAAATAAATCAAATTTAAAATGTTTCTGCTGATATCTCAAAATATCAGATTTAAATGGTTTCTTGTCATAGACCGGTGTACATTTTGTGCCTGGCACAGTTTGCGAGCTTTTGTAAATATGTGATGTCATAGATCACATCATCTAAGAAATAAGTTAAAAGGTTACAAAAAGCCAAGTACAAGACAAAATAAAACAAAATTAATATTTTGTTTTAAAATATTAAAGAAGATCATGGTATTATTAAGAAGGTCTGTTAGACAGTGACTTTTAATGTAAGTTGTACATGACAGAAGAATAGAGAAAGTTGGCTGGATTTTTGTAAATAACTACGTGCATTAGCATTTTATCTTTTTTATTTACATGATAGGGAACAAAGCCTTAAGAATGGCCGCACCCATTTCAGTTTGTGCTAGATTCATGAAATAATTAGAATAGTGTTTTTCAAAAAGGAAAATGCAACATTAATAATGTTGGGGGAAAAAAACTGCTTCAACATGTATGTTATGAATGTTTGATTCAAGATAAATATTAAACAACCAACCTGTGACAAGTTTAAGCTTATTACATTGTGTCATTACCAACAAAATAGTGAAAATGCATTCAGATTTTGTAGGGAATTTAGATTTCTTTCCAATAACTTTATTAACAATGATTTAACTTTTCTTAAAAATGACTGCACATCAGACAAAAGTATTTGTAGAGAAGATAGACACCATTATTTAGATTTTATGCACCAAGTACGTTTTACATATTAACATTTGACCATTTGGTTATTTTTTAAATTATCCATTCTATACCTTTCGTTTAAGATTGTAAATTTATTATCTGTGTAAATATTTCTGTCTTAAAGGGACAATATAGTCACGATCAGATCAGACTTTCAACAGGGCATGGAATTGATGTCCTAGTTTAAGATGAACATGGTGACTGGCAATTACTGGCTCATTTATGCAGCAGCAATGGTAATATGACCTTATCATGTGGGGTCTTATTTAATGTATTTGATTAATTAACCCTTCAATAACTAACTAACTAACTGGCTGGACACACTACTCAATCCAACATAATCTATCAGATGGCCAAGTGTGAAGCCTGCTGAATGCAACAAGATCCATCATCAAGAACAAACCATCTTCTGCTGTCTGCTCACTTCAACATGATCCAACAAGATTTTAAAATTTGTTACGTTCTGTTGCATTCAGCATGGTTAGTGTTTGAAGGTATTTATGTTATTAATATCATTGCTAATGTTACTTATAGTTAGTATTCAATGCTGCTTGTAAGTTGCATAGTATTTAAGGTGTTTGCACTCGTTCATGAAACGGCATATATGTTATTAGCTCTGTGTATCATCAGTGATAGTGCACCTATCACTAACAAAACGATTCCCCCATTAACGTTGTGTAGGCCAAAAACGTTTTGGTCAAAAAACTTCTCAGTGCAATAAAACTAAGGTTTTTTTTTTCATTCTTTGTACAAATACACATAATTATCAAACAAATATATATCATCAAATAATTTTTTTAAATGGTGGATAACAATTAATTATTTTCCAAAAATCAAATAATAACACTTCAAGCTCGAGTGCTGTATGTGAAATTGAAATTAAATTACTGAATTCAACTAACTCACTGAAAAGACTCATCCCTGATCTTTGATATTAGAATTTGAATTCTTCACTAAGTAGGATTTGAAGCTTTGCATGGTGGAAGTCCAGTAGGAGTAAGGTTTACAGTAGCACCATGTAAACAGTCTCTTAGGAGTTGCAATCATTATTACAACTCCTATGTGATCGTTACATGGTACTAGCTGCAAACCTTACTCCTACGATTCTGCACTAGTTGAAGAAGTGGGTACTTATTGAGGCACTCGTACATTCAATGAATGGAGGAATTCTCAAAAATGTGTCAAGTGTAAAAAATGATAAGAAAGTGAGACAAGGAAGTAAGCACGCAATAATCTTGTCCAGTTATGTGAATTGTTAAATCGCATTTTGTGTTTCTACAGTAGTATCAAATAAATCAACTGGAAACTGAGAATTGGTTAACCGTGTATTATTAATAATGGATGCATTGAAAACTTTGTAAAGAGAAGGTATAACATTGATAATGTTGACAAAAATGCTTCTTCGAGTATGCTTATGTTTGATTCAAGATAGAGATTTAACAACTAACAATGAATTGAAAGTTTCAGCTTATTATGTTGTATCGTTAATGAGAACATTGTCGGAAAAAAACATGCAAATTTGTTAATCTGCAAATATACAAACTTAACTCATTCTATTTCTAACATAAAATTTTGATCTTATTTAGAAATCAATTCAGTTGGGAAATGATTTTATTAATTTAACCCTCCTACTGTTTGACCATTTGAAACCATTCAAAATTTCCACTTTAAAAATAGCCATTGGTTTTGTACACACATGGTGATACCATTTGAAAAGTGTTGGTAGCAACCTTTACTACCATTCAAATCCATTCAAATTTGTTTTGAATGGTGGATACACTACACCTTGGTGTGTTTCCATAGCCGAATGGTTTCAAATGGTGAATGTACTACACAGTGGCTTATAAATCATTCAAATGGTTTTGAATGGTGGATACACTACACCTCGGTGTGTTTCCATAGCCGAATGGTTTCAAATGGTGAATGTACTATACAGTGGCTTATAAATCATTCAAATGGTTTTGAATGGTGGATACACTACACCTCGGTGTGTTTCCATAGCCGAATGGTTTCAAATGGTGAATGTACTACACAGTGGCTTATAAATCATTCAAATGGTTTTGAATGGTGGATACACTACACCTTGGTGTGTTTCCATAGCCGAATGGTTTCAAATGGTGAATGTACTACACAGTGGCTTATAAATCATTCAAATGGTTTTGAATGGTGGATACACTACACCTTGGTGTGTTTCCATAGCCGAATGGTTTCAAATGGTGAATGTACTATACAGTGGCTTATAAATCATTCAAATGGTTTTGAATGGTGGATACACTACACCTCGGTGTGTTTCCATAGCCGAATGGTTTCAAATGGTGAATGTACTACACAGTGGCTTATAAATTATTGAAATGGTTTTGAATGGTGGATACACTACACCTTGGTGCGTTTCCATAGCCGAATGGTTTCAAATGGTGAATGTCAGGGTTCTAGCTAGGGCAAAATTAGTGCCGGGTGCCAGATGTTTACGAAACGCCGTCCCGGGGGAGGGGTCTAAGGGAAGGGGGTTTCCCCCTCCCCTTTGAGAAATTTTTGTATTTTTAAGGGGGCTTAGATGCAAAATGGTGATCTTTTGCAACATTTTGACCTAATTATATGTGTAATTTTATTCATTTTTTAAGTTAATGTTTGTTTATTTTTGTGTTTGATACACATTTCGGTAGAGACACATGGCAACTGAGTTATTGCGCAATTACACGGGAGGGTGTGAGGCTATTCCTCAATTGGTTAACACCCAAAGGTTTGCCCACTCGTAATACTGTGACAGGGCTCGAAAATAAGCTTTTCCTGTCCATAAATTTATATTGTCATCGGCCTCCTGGAAACATCGTTTCAAACAGCCACAATTCTTTTATTTAAATTTGCAGTTGAACTTTCAAATAACTTTTTAACTAAATACAGTAAATCTGACAATGGGGCTATGTACGTGAGACCAATACAAGGTCAACATTCAAAGTAACCACCACGTGTTGCCGACTAGCCTAGAAAATATTATTTAACGAAAATTTCAATTTATAAGCATCAGTGTTTGAGTGTTGTAAACGGCAACACTAATAAATAAATGAATAAATTTATTAAGCTTCAGAGTGAACCCCTGTACAAGCTAATGGGAGCGCGACTCGGACAATCGCCGATCATTACTGTGTTGGAAGTATGTGGAAACAGCACACTGCGGTATACGCCGGCCGTGTATAGATTCTGCTAAGCTGCCGTGTCTTTCAAGGGTTCAAATATTAGTTCAAACATCGTCGAACGTTAACATATCACAAACCATTGATAATATAGCAAGAACATCTCATATTCGGAAAATAATCAGAGTTTTTATCCTCAAAATCTCGCAATTGTTTCTTTTATTCAGCGTTTCAAATTAAAATATTGCAAAATTACAACATGTATGCTTGGAATACGATCAAAATAGCGCATTTTCGGCAACGTTTCAGTTTATTTTACGGAAAATCTGTGCCGGGCGGGCCAGTGCATTTGACCGTGAGTTCCGGGCGCAAATAATGAGTGCTGGGCGGCCCCGCCCGGCGCCGCCCACCGTAGCTAGAACACTGGTGAATGTACTACACAGTGGCTTATAAATCATTCAAATGGTTTTGAATGGTGGATACACTACACCTTGGTGTGTTTCCATAGCCGAATAGTTTCAAATGGTGAATGTACTACACAGTGGCTTATAAATCATTCAAATGATTTTGAATGGTGGATACACTACACCTTGGTGTGTTTCCATAGCTGAATGGTTTCAAATGGTGAATGTACTACACAGTGGCTTATAAATCATTCAAATGGTTTTGAATGGTGGATACACTACACCTTGGTGTGTTTCCATAGCCGAATGGTTTCAAATGGTTAATGTACTAAACAGTGGCTTATAAATCATTCAAATGATTTTGAATGGTGGATACACTACACCTTGGTGTGTTTCCATAGCTGAATGGTTTCAAATGGTGAATGTACTACACAGTAGCTTATAAATCATTCAAATGGTTTTGAATGGTGGATACACTACACCTTGGTGTGTTTCACAAAACGAATGGTTTCAAATGGTGCATCAATTTGTCTGAAAAAGGCACCAGAAGTAGGAGGATTAATTACTTACAAAATATCCACTGATGATACCATCATCGTGTAAGTTTTATGAAAAACTGTTTTCAACGGTTTTAAAAAATATTGCGAGACAGCAATTTTTTTTAAATTCAATTTTGAAATACTTGTTTTTCTCTTAAGATGAAAGCATCTTAGATGGAAGTTTTGGCAGTTTCATGCAAAACTGTAAACATTTAATTGTTCAGATAGAATACTGAACCTCTGCATGTGAAATACAGCTCCCAAGGTCCAAGTCACGGTAGGTGTTTTTCACACAGGTCAATGAATTTTTTTTTGTAGTCATGAATGACGTCAGTCATGATCACTGAAAACTAGGGGTGTGCGTTTTCGGATATTTTTGGAATCGGATACCCGAAATCAGGAAATATCGGATACCCGGATACCTGATTTCATTTTTGTTGAAAACATGCCTCCGGTGGTGCACAAATACATGTACTGTCAATGGTAACAAAATTGACCTTTATAATACAGAGGATACCATACTTAAATCGATCTTTTCTTTACTGCGTCGCTTTTATTAAAACAATAGGCAAATATTCCCTCCTGTGCTGCTGGTTTGATAAGTTGTTTGAAGCAGCCTCTGCCAGGCACTTTGCAGTCTTAACGATTCGATACAATGTATCACAAACAGTTGGAGAAAAATGTATGGAAAATGTCCATAAAATACTACAAAGGCTTTATTGTAGTGTAATCTCTTGAATTTAAAGATAATTGTCTGTAAAAGTGTAAACATTACATTGTTCAAGAGTGACAGATTTTAAAAAGTCGTTTACGGGTAATTGGAACCGAAAAATGGAACCGGGTAATAACAGTTTCGGTCGGGTATCCGGATATCCGGATACCCAGCACAGCACTACTTAAAACATATCCCTGGTAGTCTGTAACTTACCCTTATTTGGCCATTGAGATGATCGGTAAGTTCCGCGTCATACTTAACATCATTAGAGACAGGTTCGCTTAGCTAGAAGATCAAAGAAATTGAAACGTGATCCGTAAATGTTACAACAAAAATGATCACTCAGCAAAATGTATGATGCAAACTATACACATTATACATTAATTTAGATTTTCAGTGGACAATCCTGTAACTTCTCTTTTTTGCACATACATTCAAAAACACGGGTTATATATACAGTCCAGAGTAACATCAGTAATTGTCAGAAAACATCAAATTTTGCTAAATATTTTCAAGTCGCAATAATCCATCAAATTATTTCAAATTTCTTGTACCCAAATTAGCTGGCCAATCAACATCTAGCGAAGCTTCACATTGTGAGTGCTCAAAGCAAACTTACCATGTGAATAATTTATTAACAATTTTAAATGACAAATCATATTTATGAGGTGTCAAGGAAAGTATGAACTGACAGTGCAGCCTTCGACATCTACATATTTTTTTTTTAAATTTGACAACCCTTAGACTAATTTGTAAAGGGCTTGAACCACTGACCTTGAGGTCAAGGTCATCATTCAATCCCAGGCCTCCTAGATTAGACCCTTCCTTCATCTTTGGCCATCCTCTCTCATCCCCCTCCTTGCAGGCGGCTTCTTTCTTATTCTTCTCTTCCTGTCGTTGTTTACGTCTCATTAGTTTCTTTTGCTGCTGTTCCTGCAGTGCCTGGAACTGCTGGCGCAAAGTCTCGTCTCTGGTCTCCGTTTTGTGACGCTTTGACTCACAGCGAACTTTACCCTAGAAGACAAACCTGTATGATGCTTCTAAGAATAAGGAAAACAACCTCGATGATACTTAGAGATAACAATTAATTTGTAGAGTAAATAAGTCGGACAGCAAATAATTTGGACAGCGTATAATTTGTGAATAATGTATATTTATAGCAATATTTGAGCACGCACAGTGTGCAATGATCATCAACTGCATGTCCAAATGTTCAAGCCGTCCACAGTGATGATGTCATGAGCAATGACCACTGGAATGGTGCCTTATACATGTACATGTAAATATAACGACTGATTGATTGATTGATTGATTGATTGATTAATTGACAAGGTGACCCTGTATGAACTGAGTGCACTGGAAAAACGATGCAGCATTTTTCTAAGGCATTATAATAAATGAAAAATAAATCCTTTCTATCTATCAGATTATGTGTTACTGCTATTATTGCTACCAAAACCTACTTGCCTCAGACAAAGTTAATGGGAGCTGATGTAGTGGTGGTGAGAAGGTACGACAAGACCACTGCTACATGGTCATGGAACTATCTCTGCATGTACTGTGAATGGTTACAGTGTAAAAGACAACATCAAACAATACCCTATGTGGACATTATTTTGTTCTATTGTAGGCCTAGTTAATAAAAACACATTCTTCAAACCATTGCCATTTCCACTGACAATTCTTTTTGGAGCGGATTTTGTCTCTATCTTTCCCTTGAACTCCATTTTGTGATGGATAACGTCAATGACATTTCATATAATGATATACAAAAATACTAAGTTGCTTTTTGAGAAAATGTACAAAAAAGGGGCAATTTTTAAAACTTTTGATCTGTTAATTATTACAATCTAACGTTAAAGACCAAACATAATGTTAAATATTTTCAACCCTTTAAAAAAAAAAAAA
This sequence comes from Zoroaster sp. YZ-2022, assembly GCA_029582265.1. Lineage (NCBI taxonomy): Eukaryota > Metazoa > Echinodermata > Asteroidea > Forcipulatida > Zoroasteridae > Zoroaster > Zoroaster sp. YZ-2022. Next base: position 24,740,085 of record CM055820.1, read on the forward strand.
AGTAATTCTAAGTAGGAATAACCAAAAATAAGACTTTCATTATTTTTCTTTAACCCTTCAAAAAACCTATGAAAATGTACTTCACCATTACTGCGAACGACAGACCTGAAACAAAAGCCATCGTGGACACTTTCACTGAGCCTATTTTGATGACATACATTTATGGCAGGGCGAACGCCACAACTGTTTACTGCAGTACCTTTTGTACACAAAGCATATTACATCGCGTATAGCTGCAAAAATAAGTTTACCAACGATGACTTCCAAAAGTGTTTTTGAAGAAGTTTCCAAAAGTGACATAGAATCGTATCAATTTAAGCCCGGAATGGACGAAATCCAGGAGAAAATGGTGAAGCTGAAGGAAGGTCTCGAGTCCGGCATAAGCGCACATACATACATAAAAAAATAATCTTGCTTTTTACGAACAAATATTCTAAGAGCAACCGAAGATTTGAATGTCCAGTGTTTGATGTTTTCATTTAATTTTGTTATCAGGAAAGTTAATCTCACTCCAAAATGTGTCTAAATTGTTCTTATTTTGTTCCTTTGGTGATCTTGCCGGTGCTGTCAACCAGACTAATAGTTTGATAATAACCCGGCCCCACGTACGTACGTATATGTATGTCCACACTGCACTGGAAACATAATATGTGCATTGGACGCACACAATACTATTCATTTCCCGCGTTTCGTAGTATAGCGGTAAATAATTGTCTTAGGAATGCGAGACACGCATAGCGGGTTAAGTGTTACGTAACGCATGTTGTGATGAACGGTATAAATAGTGAAGGGAAAGAATTGGGATTAGTTTAGCAAGCACTCCATATGCAGACACGTAATTTTCATTTTCTCTACGTGATGGATCAGCAACAACAACAACAACAGCAGCTGCAGGCCAGTGCCAGCTTCGTTGACGAGCGAGTCAGGCAGGCTGTGTCCGGTTCACAGGCCTCGCTGATGGAGAAGTTAGACTGTCTCATCTCTTCCAAGCTTTCACAATTTGAAGCAAAGTTGAACACAAGCCAAAAGGATATCTCGGACAGCCAACTCACAAAAATACAGAGCAGCATTCTTGCCAACGATAGTTACATTTTCAAGAGAAAGAGTTGCGAAGACCAGTTCAAGTTTAACACGAAAGTAGCGACCAAGCTAAAAGACGTCCAGTGCAACCTGGAAGGAATGCCCGACATTCAGCAAGCAACAAAGAACATAGCTGAAGGTATTGAATTAGTCAATCACAGACAAAAGCTGATCAGAATGGCCGACACGTCTGAACTAGGATGGAGGGTCGTGAAGGAGTACGAAGCTAATCCACTTGCTTCAGATTCCGAAGATGAAAAGAAAATGTACAGGGCTGAGGCCAGAGCTACAAAGAAACTGAAAACTGAACAAGCAAAGAAAACAAGAAAGAACACCAGATTCGGAACATGGTCAACGCAAGCCACTTCATCAGCGGCTTCGACAGGGACAAGTCGCCCAGCCACGACAGGCACGATTAAGGGCAAGCCCGGACTTTGCTTCGGTTGTGGACAACCGGGACACTGGAAGTACGAGTGTATGGCGCACAAGTACGATGCAGCCAAGACTGATAAGATGAGTGTTTCTGTTGATTTGATTTATGAAGTTTCTGAAATTATTCCAACAGCGATTGGTAATGTAAAGTTTGAAAATGCTGAAAAAGTCCTTGTAAAAGATCCACTTAAAGTGGTAATATCTGACAATTCCTGGAAACTTGTTGAAACATCCCCCTTTGGTGGGTTGCGGAAAGCGATTGGTCAATGGGAAAATTTAAACGTAAACCCCTTTATTAAAGGTGTGATAACTGAAGGATACAAAATCCCATTTAGAGTTTTGCCACAATCCATCAAGTTGAAAAACAATTTGTCCGCGAGGAATAATATTGCTTTTGTGACGGATGAAATTCAGAAATTGCTTATTAAAGGATGTATTACCGAAATTCCTTCTGAACCTTTTATTGTGAACCCTTTAACAGTAGCGTATAACAAGAACGGGAAAGCTAGACTTATTCTGGATTGTAGGCACATCAATCATCATTTAATGAAGTTCAAATTTAAATATGAAGCCGTTTCTGTCGCAAAGCAAATGTTTGATACAGGTTACTTTCTGTTTACGTTTGATTTGAAATCTGCATATCATCACATTGAAATTTTGAGGAACATAGAAAGTTTCTGGGATTTGCATGGAACAGAGGGGAAAAAGTGACATTTTACAAGTTTAATGTCCTCCCCTTTGGATTAGCCACAGCACCATTTATTTTTACAAAATTAACAAGAGTCTTTGTTACTCATTTGAGGTCACAAGGACACAGAGTGATCATGTTTTTAGATGGTGGCATCGGAGGATGTAAAGATCCCCAAAAGGCGGATCACTTGAGTATTTTTGTCAGATCGACTTTGCAAAATTTGGGTTTTTTAATTGCCCACGAAAAATGTGAATGGAAAGCTTCACAGAAAGCGACATGGTTGGGATTTGATTGGCACATGCACACAGGTGTTCTTCATGCAACTGCAGCAAGGATACAAAGAGTTACACTTGCTTTGAATTCGTTGTTGTATCAACTTGATTCAAGCAGTAACAAACTGTTTCCAGTAAGGTTTCTAGCCGCTATTGTTGGGCAGATTATTTCTCTCAGTAACGCTATTGGGAGAGTAGTAAGACTGAAAACAAGAGCACTGTACCGTTGCATTGACACACGCGCAAGTTGGAACGCACCAGTTATTGTGAACAAAGAAGCAATGGAAGAAATAGCATTTTGGAAAAATGTGCAAAATTTGAATGACAAAGGCTTGCCCATTAAAAGCAAAGATACCTACGAAATGCAAGTATTTACCGATGCATCGGCCATAGGTTATGGTGGATATGTATCTTTTTGTACAAAAACTTCATTTAAACAGAACCCATCTATTGTTGGGCTTGAGCAATGCGAATCCCTTTGTGTGGGAACTTTAGACAAAGGTATTCATTCACTCACTTCGGAATGCGAACAAAGCAGTTCCCTTTGTGCGGGAGCCATGATTGGGGCATCCATTGTTGGATGCGAGCAGTGTAATTCCTTTTGTGTAGGACCCTATACTGAAGGTTTAACATCCATGGTTGGGTGTGATCAACGTAGTTCCCTTCGTGCGGGAGCCTTAACTGAAGGCAGTTATGCATCCATTGATGGATGTGATCATGTTTCCCTTTGTGCGGGATCCTTACTTGAAGGTAGTGAAGTAATTGGGACATGGGACACAGATGAATCAAACAAGAGTTCTACGTGGAGGGAAGTAGAGGCAGTAGATAGAACGCTTAGAAGCAGTGTCAATGTATTGAAAAACAAAAGAGTGAAATGTTTTTCTGATAACAAGAACGTAAAAAAGATTCTGAGCAATGGAAGCAAGAATGCTGGCTTGCAGGCAATATCTTTGAGTGTTAATAGTTTTTGTGAACAAAACTTTATTTCACTGGAGACTGAATGGATTAAGCGTGAAGATAACACTAAAGCAGATTTGCTTAGCAGATCTACAGACAATGATGACTGGAAAATTCAGGAAGGGTTTTTTAAGCTCTTTGACTCTGAATGGGGCCCACATTCTGTGGATAGATTTGCATCTAATTTAAATAAACAATGTGAAAGGTTCAATTCAAGGTGGTGGTGCCCAGGTACGGAAGGGGTTGATGCATTTGGTCAAAACTGGGCAAATCAGATAAACTGGTTTGTGCCTCCGCCAAGATTAATCCTTCGAGTTATTTCGAAAATGAAAGCGGAAAAAGCCGCGGGGACTTTGGTCATTCCCATGTGGAAATCTGCACCATTTTGGCCGGTTCTTGTAAATGAAAGGGGAGAGTTTAGTAACTTCATAAAAAAGCATAAAGTGCTACCTCAACATCGGGTTATTACGAAAGGTCAAGGTAATAATGGTATATTTGCTGAAGAACCACTGAAATTTAAAATTATTGCATTGAAGTTGGTCTTCTAAGGGGAAAGTCTTTCAAAAAACCCTTTGTAATTGATTGAAAGAAAGTTTTAATGACGATTTTGATTCTATCAACAGCGATAGGTTTAAAGAATACCGTGGCCGACGCCATGGAAAAGGCAGGAGTACAGAGCGCCAATCTCGCGGACAGGATGTGTAGACACCTGATGCACTCGAAAAGTGACAGCACTGTCAAGAAGTATTATGGCAGATCCAACAGATAATTATTTCGTTAAAAATCTGCATGAATCCGCTAAACGCACAACGGGACACTCTACCCAAAAGAAAGATGTAGTTACGTCACATATGATTATTCAGCTTTGTGATAAATATGTTAATGAGATAGATTTACTAGTAATAAGAGATCTTTGCATGATAACATTGGCATACTCGGGTTTTTTGAGATTTAATGAGTTGAGCTCCTTACGCGGTACTGACATTTCCTTTGCCGAGGATCATTTCACGATCGCAATAAGGAAAAGTAAAACCGATCAGTATCGTTTTGGCAAAGAAGTAGTGATTTCAAAAGGATGCACTACGGCGTGTCCCTACGCCATGCTTTCAAGATACATGTCAGTGGCGGGTATTAATACCAACACATCATCATATTTATTTAGACCTGCATACAGATCTAAGAGTGTATGCAAATTAATTCACAAAGATAAAAAATTGAGCTACACGAGAGCAAGAGAATGCATAATTAAGATGCTGTTATCTGTTGCACCAGATTTAAACCTCGGTTTACATTCATTGAGAGCAGGAGGAGTCACAGCAGCAGCTAATAAGGAAGTTGGGGAGCGCTGTCTGAAGAGACACGGACGCTGGAAATGGGATGTGAGTAAAGACGGGTATGTCGAAGATTCTCTTGAAAAGAGGCTAGAGGTAACAAAGCAATTGGGTCTATAATTAATTATTTTAAAAAATCACATAAAAACAGGCTTTCGGGGTTTTCAAAATTCCAGAAAATTAATAACCTGAGTATTCCCTTGCTTTGGCATAATTTTAGTGTCTCCTGTGCTTAGCTATCACCAATAAGTATTGTTGTGTGTGATTTTTGGTATAAGTGGAGTAAAGATAAGACTATTCATTTCCCGCGTTTCGTAGTATAGCGGTAAATAATTGTCTTAGGAATGCGAGACACGCATAGCGGGTTAAGTGTTACATAACGCATGTTGTGATGAACGGTATAAATAGTGAAGGGAAAGAATTGGGATTAGTTTAGCAAGCACTCCATATGCAGACACGTAATTTTCATTTGTTTAATATTGAAATTGATTTAGAGTGAAGCTCGACACTCTCGCTGAGGAGAATTCTGTACAGTTTTTGGGCACAGGTTTTCAGAGCATTTATATTTTATCTCTGTTTTTTCCTGGACGTCGTTTTCTCCGATGATGCGTTGGTATACAGTAGTAAGAAACTGTTATTTATAATTTCGTAATCCGGTTATCTAAGTTCAGTAAATATTGTTCTGAGTTAACAATAATTTTTTAACAATATTGCCTGAAAGTCCAGGCGTTTGTTTATAATTATGTAAACATGTACAGACTCTAATAAAGGCGACTTCGTGTCTCCTGTGCTTAGCTATCACCAATAAGTATTGTTGTGTGTGATTTTTGGTATAAGTGGAGTAAAGATAAGACATGAGTTGTATGTCAAGGTGAATCCCATACACACATGTACAGTACATGTACAACGGACAACGCTGCAGCAGGCAGACCGTTGTTAAGAGGGCTCCTTTCGAGCTCCAGTAAAAGTATGTCATAAAAACAGAAAAAATGTTTGCTGCCGCCACGAGTCGCAAATGTCCAACAGACGTCACAGATTTCAACTGCTGGAATTTTAGCTGCAAATCATGATTTTTTTCAACAATTTCTGATTTGTTTTAATGTTTTTTGGAATATCATATAAATAACTAAAATACATAGGCCTACTGAACAATTTTGAGTAAAAAAAAAAAATCGAGGCACTTTGTATGGACTTTAAAACTTGGTGATTAGGTAAGCTTCCCCAAGGCCAAGCAGACACTTTTGGCATAAAAGTTCAGTTGTGAGATCGAAAATTTCAAAAATGTTCTGAAAATTTCATGAAAGTGAGCTGTCCTAGAATAATGGATTTTATGGCAAAAGTGTCTGACTTGGGGAAAAGTCGTGAAATTAATTTTCCATGAATATTGATGTCAATATTTAAGTCTTCAGGGCCATTGCCCATTGGGGTTAGGCCTAAGTCACAGACATGAAATTTGACGTCATATTTTGTTACTTAGGCTTAGGGGAAAGTCGCAGACATGAATATTGCCGTCAAATTTCGCAACTAGGGAAGAAAGTTGCAGACATGAAATGTGATGTCAAATTTCGTAACTTTGGGGAAAAACTTGGTCGCAGACATGAAATTTGATGCCAAATTTCGCAAATTTGGAGAAGAGTCGTGAAATTTTTCATGAAATTTGATGTCAATATTTAGGTCTTGTGTGTCCCTCCTGGGCCACCATAAAACTCAGTTACAGTAGGGTTTTCAGGTGAAAAATTATTCCTAAACCAATATGCTCAATATATCAAATTAAAGGTCTTGATGAAAGAAATACAATGGTTTTTAAATCAAGAAAATCGGACGAGTAGTTTTTGAGGAATCCTGTTTTATTTAATCAAATATACAGCATTCGACGAAGCGCGACTGTCCATACACTGTGTACATCCCTAATGACACCAAAACCGTTGAATCAGCCTACACACACCGTGATACACACGCACAGCGTTCGTGCTCGTTTCCCTCTTAAGAGCTTTTGAAAGGGTGTAAAAAATACACTCTCCGCTCAAAACTAAACAAAATTACGGCTCAAAACTTTCACATATGATAGAAAAGAGGTGTAAAATTAATTCAGACACTGCTCCTACCTTTCAACTTGAAGATTTCACCTAAAAAAAACGGTGTTTACTTTTTATCTCTTCGTAACTTCGGTTGTAGAGTAGTTGTGGAGATCGAGCAAGCATGGGCATGTAAAGGAGCCCTTTCCCCTTTGACTCAATAGGGAAACCGTTTTCATGTCAATCACAATGTACTCGGGCGCGGAGACAGCTCCGAAGTGGATGCCCTCAGCAGAGCGCGGCAAATTTTACGCACCGAATGCGCCCGATCTCGGAACACTTCGCGAAAGGCTGGGCGGAACGAGAGTGGTTCATTCATAAAAACCTAGGGCGCTTTCGCACGTACTTTCGATTGCTATTTTATGTACATTGTTGGATAGCTGAAACTATAAGCTTTCCAATGAGCTATTACAAGTAAGATTTTGACAGGTAAAAGTAGTACAATTTTTGGATTTAAAATTTTGATGTTTTTTGTTGCGGGCGATGCGCTGTACGTGTGTCGGGCTTCGGTCAAGCATGTACAAACTGAAGTGAAAACCCTAGTTACAATAACGTTAATGATACATATATGTCTATGTGGTTGTGGGGTTAGGGGCCAAGGCACAAGGTCAAGGATACCTTCATTCTATAGGTATTCCCTTCTATTTAGCTTTGCCACAAATGTACGTATAAAAATAGGTAAAAAAAGGTTTGTGAACACCGATTTTTGTAAGGTATTTACCTTCACGACCGAGGGCTCCTTTAACAGGCATCTGGTTCCTAGACACTGGACGTACGTGTTTATTATTACAGTCGGCTTTATATTCCTAGTGTAGTTAGTACAATCACTTTAAAATACCCACTAACTGTAGAGGGCGCCCGTGTTGCTAAGTGGTCAGAGCCGTATCTATCTATCTAATATGAGCGAAATCCTTAGGCCTGTCTAAAAAGTTTGTTACATATAGGCTCCGGAACCGCTGGGTCCCGCGGCTCGGGAGGGGTACCTGCGTGTCGGGAAAAATCCGCAGGGTGTCGTCGTCCTTCCGGCTCCGCCAAAGACGTCGTTTTTGCGTCACGGGTGAATCGCCGCTTTTCCGCATTTATTCACTGCTTTTTGTCATGCAGCGGCCGTCGTTCGGGACCCGTCAGTTGTCCGAACGCTCTCCCTCTGTATTCGCTACAGGTGTTGTGTTATTCTTGACCCGTGTGCTTAAATACCGCAACGGCCACACTTTCGTGGTGTTTCTTAAATCTTACATACAACAGCCGTTATGGCTCACACGTGTATGCGTGTTGTGAGTGCATGGCATCAAGCATGGTCTTCTCAAATCTAGCGCTAGCGCTACGGCGTGTTCTTTGCGTAAAGTAGTGTCGTGTGCAAAATTTACACATGTTAGCTCACAGTGTTGTTTGCGCATTTCAGGGCATTCATGTCAGTTCCAGACAAGACGACGACGCCACTCTCTATCCTACAGAATTCGTCAACTCTCTACAACCATCTGGAATGCCCCCACATCGTCTGGTGCACCACTCATTTGCCTAAGAAACCTAACCCCAACAATCGCCAACGGCACAATAATGATTCTGACACATGCATGTCCACACATAGCCTAGCTCACAGTCTCCATTGCAACAGGGCCTGCCCAAGGACAAACCGCATACATACCCAGAATCCCATTAACCCCAACTGACTCTGCCATGCCATTCGCCGTCGCCTCCAATTCCCAGTACGACTGTGCTGCGCTTAACTCGCAATGACCATCAACAAGGCACAATGCCAAACACTACAAGTTGCAGGCCTCCACCTCCTCAAACCCTGCTTCTCACATGGACAATTCAACTCCCTAACATTCCTCACAGCCAAAGGTCTCACGCGCAACATCGTCTACCCAGAAGTTCTCCAATGACATTCCACTCAACACAGAGCAACACCACCGCCCAACGCAGGTACCACCAATCTACAGCATTTCAACCAACGCACCCAACACACCAGCCCTCCTTATTAATTCACCCAACTCCAACCGCTCCAAACCCGATCTTCAGATCGGGTAACTTCGCTTGTATTGGGATATACGGCTCTGACGGTGGTCAATCGAGTGAGGTGTCCCCACAATGAAATTAATTTGAACGCATTCAGCCGTTTTACCGGCAATTTCCGATTTGTTTTTGTTTTCATTGGAACATTTCCTTTCCATTTTCTTAAAACACTTGTAAAATTAATTAATTTATGACCGGTGGAACTACCATGAAAATAGTACTATATGCCTAAAAGGACTAAGTCTAGGCCTATTTAATTGTCACGATTATTGAGAAATGAGACCTAGGGCCTGTGTCATTTTAAAGCATTTTCCCCCATTCTTCAAGTAATGGCCATGGCCATGTTCCGATGAAAAAGAACATTTCCAGAAGTTGCCGTTACAATAGCCAGAAACACGCCAGGTGATACATCTTGAAGTGGATAGGCCTAAGCGATATTATATATAAATAAATAAATAAATAAATAAATAAATAAATAAATAAATAAATAAATAAATAAATAAATAAATAAATAAATAAATACTTTTTTACTTTTTTCAAGGAAAACTTTATTTCAAAATCCTTGAGGAATACAGTATATACAGAATTAAAAGAATAATAATTAAATCAGAACTTGACAGTCAATTTATGAGATCAATATACATGAATTATAATTAAATCAATCAGTATAATAATTGAAACAAAAAATAGCGATCAGCAAGAATCAGTAATAATTAAGCGGGGAAGGTGAGGACTTAGGGAAGGGAGGGAAGGGGAAAAAAGGAGTGGGGCCCACTGGCGTCTGGATGTGGGCACCTCGTGCCCACTGTCAGTAGGCACCTGTTGGGAAATGGTCAGGCCACCGGGGTGGGCGGTGAAAAGACACCACGTCCCGCCGAGGAGGGGCGGCGACTACCCACGCCTCGGTGACCTGGGGAGGGAGGGAATAAATAAATAAATAAATACTTTACTTTTTTCAAGGAAAACTTTATTCAAAAAACTCCTTGAAAGACAGTATTTACAAGTATATACAAAATTAAAAGAATTATTGGACAAAACAAACAGAATTTAAAGTGATATATTCAGTATTATGAACATGAACACGCAAAAAAAAGACGTCACCGTGGCTGGCCTATTGGCTGTAAACTACTGCCAGACCGGCCAACCACAGTGACCAAGTAGTAAATTTAATATATAAACGAGAAAATTTTAACAGAAACAATAGCTAGACCATTAAGTCAATAATAAAAGGGGGAGGAGTTTGGGGTGGGGAAAAGGGGTCCACTGGCGCCTGGATGTGGGCACATTCGTGCCCACTGCCAGTGTTGGCCCCTAGTTGGAAACAATCAAGCTGCCGGGGTGGGCAGTGACAAAACATTAATTAAATCAACCATGTCAGTTTACCGGTAGTGTAGACAAAAAGGGCGTTATTGATTGACCACTTGTCAAGGTAAGATGAGATAGAATTAATAAGTGTGTAGTAATTAAGTTCAAGGATAATTTTATTTTTGAGGCAGTATTTCCAGACAGTGAGAGGGTCAGATTTACTGCACGTACGGTATAACCAATATATTATGTTTTTCAAGCTAATAATGAGAAAGTTTGCCAGGCGGACGGCCATTTTGTCTCGACTCTGAGCATAGGGAATGAGAGTCAGTAGTATGTTAGATGGGGGTTCTGGCTCACCTACTTAAAAAACATTTTTTAAACAAATTCGCTGGGTGGTAGTAGGGGGTTTTGACCAGGTTTTTATGAATTCTAAAAACGATTTCTAAAAAATCATTTTTTAAACAAATTTAGTTTCTAAAAAAATTCGCTGGGTAGTAGTAGGGGATTATTTTTAAAATTTGGTTTTATTTTGTTTAAAAAAAATTAAACTTCACTGATTTAAAAAAAATATATATAATGTTAGATGGGGGTTCTGGCTCACCTACTAAAAATGATTTTTAAAAATCATTTTTTAAAGGGACTTTCCCTAAATGGAGTCGTGAAAAGATGACCTCATCAAAAAATCGATGAGGCCATTAAAACCGGAGGTTACCTCCGGTTTTGAGTGTATTTTTTTTTTAAACGATACTTATAAAATTGAGATAAGAAAAAATGAAAAAAAAAAAAAAATTATCTAGTTTAATAATAAAAATGACAACAAAATATTTATCAAAATGGACATTGCCAGAATTGAAAGAGTTTGCGCGAGAACACATTGGTCGAATAATTCTCGTGCAAAACAACAAGAATAAAGTAGATAAACGTAGTTATTACAACGCGGTTAAAAAATATTTAAAACGACAAAAACAAAAACCATTATATAAATTAAATTTAGCTGAATTGAGAGAGCGCATAGCGGTTGAAAATATTGAGCTACCACAACGCGGCGCGGGAGCGAGAGCGCAGTTGTTAAAAAAAGACTACATCGCAGCTATTAAAAGGTTTCACAACCGAGAAGAAGAGTTGAGATTTAACTCGTCAAAAGACGGTGGCAGATATTTACGCGAACGAACAATGACGGTTCCGCCGAATCATAGCAAAGAAAAAGATTTAAATATATTTTGGCGAGCGGTAAAACCAAAGATTATCGCCAAGTTAACTATAGACTTGCAAGAATTTACCGCATTCAAGTTTATGATATTTATACGCGTTAAATTACGTAAAGAAAACTTACGCGGCACGATCGATTTTGCCGAGCCAAATTTTCATAATAATAAACAAATTGTTTTATTGAACTTGGATGATATCGAAAATATACTCGATACTATTTCTTCACAAATTCAAGAGGCTTTAGAAAAATGGACTCAAAAGGGTAGCGGATGGGAAGTAGATCGTATCGTAGAAATGAATATCGCAATCGCAAAATATCAACCTTTGAGAGGCGGTAGTTATATCGAACTATGCGACTACATTAAAAATAAAAAAGCGTGCATCAACGTAAAAAACAACGACGACGATTGTTTGCGATGGTCACTACGTAGCGCTCTTTTCCCCGCAAAAAAGAATGTTGATAGAATGTCCAAGTACCCAATAGAGGACGGTTTAAATTTTAACGATATTGAGGCTCCTACTCTGATTAATCAAATACAAAAAGTAGAAAAACAAAACAATATGGCGATAAACGTTTTTGGTTACGAATCAAAATCGATACTAGTTTACAAACTCAGCGATCAACCCGCGAGACTGGATCGCATTAATTTATTATTAATTCATAAAGAAGCTAGATCTCACTACGTTTGGATAAAAGATGTGAATAAATTACTTTACGATCAAACGAGTCACAAAGAACGTAAACATTTTTGTTTGAGATGTTTACAGGGTTTTTCGACAAAAGCGTATCTCGAAAATCACGAAGAAATGTGCAAGGGAATAAACGACAGACCGACGGCAATCGTGATGCCGGAAAAGGGTAAAAACGATACTGTTAAATTTATAAATTTTCATAAAAAAATGCGAGTTCCTTTCGTAATATACGCCGACTTTGAAAGTATTATTAAAAATGTTGTAGATGTGAACTCTACGAGTACTACGAGATTACAAGAACACGTCGTTTGCGGTTATTCGTATAATTTATTAGAGTTCGTTGCGACGGTGAAAGTAGTTCTCCCATTACGTATAGGGGACAAGATACTGCTAAACATTTTTTAAACGAATTAGAAAAAGAATCAAAAACCATCAACGAGATATTTAAAAACCCTAAAAATGTACGCATGACTAAAGAAGATGTAGAAGATTACAACTCTGCTAGCGAGTGTTGGATATGTGAAAAGAAGTGTGATGAGAAGGTGCGTGATCATTGTCACGTTACCGGTAAATATCGAGGCGCGGCGCATAATTATTGTAATTTAAAACTAAGTCTAAAACCGAACAGAACTTTTATTCCGGTCGTATTTCATAATTTGCGAGGCTACGACTCTCATCTCATTATGCAGGCTGCGAGTCAAACGACCGGAAATCTAACGTGCATTCCAAACAATATCGAAAAGTATATTTCTTTTTCAATCGGACAACTACGATTTATAGACAGCGCTCAATTTTTATTAGCGTCGTTGGATAAACTCGTTAAATCAAACAATTCTTTTCCGATTACGACCAAACTCGAACCCTCTTCTAAAAAATTTAATCTGTTAAAAAGCAAGGGTATTTATCCTTACGAGTACATGGATAGTTTTGAAAAATTTAAAGAGACGCGTCTTCCTTTACAAGAATCTTTTTATAGTAGTTTAAACGACCAACACATTACCAAAGAACAATACGAGCACGCGAAAAACGTTTTTCATACCTTTGATTGTAAACATTTAGGAGACTATCATGATTTATACGTGCGTACCGATACTTGTTTATTGGCGGACGTATTTGAAAATTTCCGTAATACTTGCGTTAAACAATACGGTTTAGATCCAGCTAATTATTATACTAGTCCGGGTCTGAGTTGGGACGCTTTATTGAAACATTCTAAACAAACTTTAGAATTGCTCACGGATATCGACATGCATTTATTTATTGAGAGAGGTACGCGAGGAGGAACGTGTATGGTGAGTAAACGATACGCTAAAGCAAATAATGTTTACTTGGACTACTACGACGAATCGAAACCGTCGAGTTACATTACGTACTTGGACGCGAATAATTTATACGGCTACGCGATGAGTCAACCTTTACCGACGGGTAATTTTAAATGGATGACACCTTCACGAGTAAACAATCTCGAGAGCGAGGGACTTAAAAACAATAAAGGATGTGTTTTAGAAGTCGATTTGCAATATCCCAAAGATTTACACGATTCTCACAACGCATTTCCACTCGCGCCAGAGTCTTTAGTGGTGCCGAAAGAATGGATGTCACCGTATCAGCTCGAGTTATTGAAAGACAAACCTGCTCCAAACGTCGTAAAATTAGTTCCAAATTTATACGAAAAAAAAAACTACGTGCTTCATTATCGTAATTTGCGATTGTATTTACAACTCGGTATGAAACTAACTAAAATTCATCGCGTTTTAGAATTTGATGAATCGTGTTGGATGAAATCGTACATCGATAAAAACACTCTGCTCAGAAAACTCGCGACGAGCGATTTTGAAAAAGATTTATACAAACTCATGAACAATTCAGTTTTCGGAAAGACGATGGAAAATGTACGAAAACGCGTCAACGTAAATTTGAAGAGGTTAAACGATGAAAAAGCGGAAAATCAAATTCGCGCGCTCATCTCAAAACCAAATTTTGCCGAGGCGAGGATTTTCGATAACGATCTAGTAGCGATTCACATGCACAAAACAAAACTAGTTCTCAACCGCCCGGTTTACATAGGAATGAGCATACTGGATTTATCTAAACATTTAATGTACGATTTTTATTACAATCAATTAAAGAAGAAATACGGCGAGAGGTGTGAGTTGGTATACACGGATACGGATAGCTTGTTGTTGGAAATTAAAACTCGTGATGTTTTTAAAGATATGAAAAAAGACAAGCATTTATACGATTTTAGTAATTATGATAAGCATCATTTTCTATTTTCTGAAGAAAATAAAAAAGTGATCGGTAAAATGAAAGACGAGACCGCGGGAACTCTAATCTCTGAAGTTGTTTGTTTAAGACCCAAAATGTATTCGATACTTTTATCAGACGAAAAACAAATAAGAAAAGCTAAAGGAGTTAAAAAACAAGTTTTAGAACAATATATTAAACATGACCGATATAAACAAGTTTTATCTCTGAAAAATACTCTGCGTCACCCTATGAATTTTATTAGGCATGAAAAACATCGACTATATACAACTCGAATAAATAAAGAGACACATTTTAGAAGACGGAATAGGCACTCACGATCTCTTATGCATGATTGGGGGATTTTCTGTATCTCGAGGAATAATTTGTAATTCTTCCTTTACAAAACTACGAGCGGGACCTCTTTCTAAATAATACAAAATGGGTTGATTAGCGGCTTTCATCGTTTTAGATATTCTATATACTGCTATACTCCATATAGATCTGTAGCTCTTCGTCTCGTATCTTTTTCAACTTCACCGGGCGCGTATAAATACCGAACTACGCTGTTGCTCGGTATTCTTTTTTCGTTCGTTTTACCTGGCGAGGCTGGATTTTGCTCGACGCTACGTAATTTAATCGCGTCTTTAGGTTTTAAATTAATGAGTCTCGTCGTCTCGTTGTTTAACGCTTTTACGACCGCCGGCAATCTTTTAACCCATTCTCTATTTCTCGTATCAGTCGCTATTTCTTGCGCGTATTGATGAGAAAATAATCTTTCGCTCAAAGTTCTATTAAATCGCTCCACTATACCCTGAGCTCTATGATTACCAACCTCGCTTCTTTGTATTACGACGTGTTGTTTACTCATTAATACATTAACGCTGCTCATAAATTCTTTTCCAGGATCTACTTGCAGAATTTTTGGCCAAGTTAGCCGAGAACGTTTATAAATTTTTTCAAACGCGTTACCGACTTGCGTAGCGGTTTTATCGGTTAACGGTTCAGCTTCTTTATATCTACTGGCTTCATCTACAATTGTCAATGCGTACTTGAACGTCTTTTTACCAACCGTATCATGCGGAAGAAACAATAAATCTGCTTGATGAACCTCATTTGGTTTTTCGAGCGTACTATTTGATGAAGCTGGTCTTGGAATGTATTTGGGATAGGGTAAATAAATTTGCCACAGCGCTTGCTTTTTTATCCATCGTCTAACTAATTTTACATTTACTTTTGTAGATTTAGCTAATTTATTAATCGCGTCGAGACCTTTGTAGTATCCTTTAGGACTATAATAAGCGTTTGAAAGTTTTAGTTTTATTCGTTTATCCATTTTTATATTGTGCAATATATTTTTTATTCGTTAGGCATGAGCGAGTTTGGTATAATTCCTTGTTTAACTAACCACATTTGCGTTACACCGGATAATCCAATCGTCGCGGTGAGTTTTAACCCGTCTTTTATATCTAATTTTCCTAAATCAGCCGGTTTCATTTTAAATATTTTTTCACCGAGCATGCTGTATAAAACGACTAAAAGAGTCATAACGGCGCTGTGATAAACCGAATCGGCGATTGTTTTCGTATCTATCGGCATTGAAGACATATTTTATACTCATCAATATAATATTTAAAAAAAAAAACTTTTATTCCATTTCAAAAACAACGCGTTCTCTCGTTGTATGTGAGCCAAGTGGTTCTTTAACCGGAGCGGGTTTATTTTTAAATGTTGGTTCTTCGTGTCTAAACAATAAATAAGCGATACCTAAAACAATAGATATATAGACAAAATAGCTCGTTTTATTGCTAGACGAATCGTTTTCTTTATCACTCGACGCATCGCTAGACGTTTTAACGCTTTTTGCGGGTTTAGCGAGTTGCAGTTTTTTCTTTCTATTAATTTCGGCGAGTTTTTTCCCAGCCGCGACTCTGTTTGGGTTTTTTGGTTTAGTTGCTGTTTTCGTTACGGTCAACGGTACAACTTGCGATTGTGCATTCTCCGTCTCGTTTGGTACAACTTGCGTCTGTTCTAGTTGCGCATTCACTTCCATCGCTTTCATTATCTATACAAGATTCTTCTTTTCTTTTTAAATGTTTTGCCGTAATTAGAGAAGCGCTGAGCGGAGCGATCAACATGCCGTACTTGTAGTATATTTCACACGCCACGGTAGAAAGCATGGTAGAAATGAACGGATCTTTTTCTAAATCTGAAATTAATTTACCTTCATCGTCAATTTGAAATTTATGACCGTACAAATCTATACGATTTAAACTGAATCCTAATAGTTTAGCGTATAGCGTTATAATGGCGCTACCTAAAGACTGAGTAATATCGCGACCTAATTTAGTTTCGTATTGCGTGTGCAGCGCGTCTCGCTCTTCGGTAGACAAAGCTTCAATATCGCTAACGCTTAGTTCTTTGCCGAAAAACTTTTTCGAATCTCCTCCCACTACAACCGATAAAAGACGTAGTTTTTGTTTCAACAACGTATTATCGTTGTTATCGATAGTGTCGTCCGCGAGTGACATCCGTGGATTTTCGTTTAATAGTTTATGTACTTCTTCCATTTATTATACGTACTTATAGAATAATTAGTTAAATTTATTAAAAAATATAGAAACCAATAATTAATTTTAGATAACCCATCGGTGTTTAAAAGTTCGTTAAGATTAAACATTAGATCTTTTACTAGTTCATTATCTATACTTGTAAATATACCTTTTACTTTCTCAGTATTCTCGTTTAAAACTTGTACTATGTTTTTTCTTTCTTTTTCAGTATTGAGAAGTTGGTTAAGATTATATATAAAATCATTTACTCGTTCAGCGGATATATTCGTAAACATAACTTGCACTCGTTCAGCGTTCATATTTATAAATAAATTTTATAATGTTTATTTAATTACTTACAACCCATGAGCGATTACTTAACGACCCTGCTGAGTAACCTATGAGTAATTGCTCTTAACCTATGAGTAACCTGTGAGTAATTGCTCTTAACCTATGAGTAACCTATGAGTAATTGCTCTTAACCTATGAGTAACCTATGAGTAATTGCTCTTAACCTATGAGTAACCTAGGGGTAATTGCTCAACGACTTGTGGGTAATTGCTCTCTACCTGTGGGTAATTGCTCACGACCTATGGGTGATTGCTTAACGACCTATGAGTAACCTACTAACAGCCCTCAGTCACGTATTTCATAATCGGTAGGCTGATCTGTTTTTAAAATCAACTTGCGATGTAAAACTCGTTTTAGTTGCTCGCGCGCTCGCTCTCGTAACTCGGCCGTTGGAATAACATCATTTTCTCTAAGACAATTCTCGTACGAGTCTCTATCTTTACAATAAAATAAACACACCCATTTGAGTTGTTCTCTAAAATCTTTCAATACGCTATTATATTTTTGCGAAAGAATCCAACAGCTGTGTTTAACGTGTCTACCGCTAAAAGCCAATTGTGTAATCATACATTTATTGTTCTCGTCGTATTTTTTATAATGCAACTGTTTATTAGCGCTGCAATCGTCTATAATAAACAACGTTTCCTCAGATTTGAAAGCATCGCTATAAATTTGTATAGCCCTATTCAGCGAGATGTCATTTAAATCGTTAACGTGTACGTTATCGTCGTTTAGAACCCATTTTCTATTTTTGTACGTATCGTTATCGAAAATGGTGGGACATAATATAACAATATTTTTAAAATGTTTTAAATATTCTTTTTCCAATAAATTTAAAACAAATTCAGTTTTTCCACATCCCGTTTGTCCGCAAATTAACGCAGCGTGTGGATATTTAGGTAACATTTTCTTTTAATATTAAGCGTTTTTTAATAATCGACAGATTCAAAACGCCCGTTTCTTATGTTTAGTTGCGCGTCCATGATAATAAAAGTATACATGTTTAGTTCACCCGCACCGTCCGCTTCTTTCTCGATTTGTATGGTAATTCCTTCGGATAAGTTTTGTACTCGTCTTCCGCTTCCGTGTAATTTATTGTCGGTGCTCGTTCTTAAATCTAAAAATAAACCGTATCGATTTAAATAATAATTTACCATTTTAACGTGAGATAAATCTAGATCTTGTACAACTTGA
Source organism: Zoroaster sp. YZ-2022 (assembly GCA_029582265.1). Lineage (NCBI taxonomy): Eukaryota > Metazoa > Echinodermata > Asteroidea > Forcipulatida > Zoroasteridae > Zoroaster > Zoroaster sp. YZ-2022. The sequence goes on from CM055820.1 coordinate 24,758,493, forward strand.
ATAGCGTGTTGTTTTCTCGAATCACCAAAATATTTTGAAATCTCTTCCCATTGTTGATATTTTTTCATTCCGTGCGCGTAGAGTTGATTGGGTACGCCTTCGATCGTGATTGAAACTTTGTCTATTTTCGGATTATAAAATTTGTTGCTTTCTTTCGCGGTGGGTTCTCTGAACAAAAACAATATTCCTTTCATACTTTTTGCCGGAGTATTTAAATTTATATTCCACGTTGTATCTTTTTTGTTTACCGTCGTTACGCTATGTCTTAGTACGCGATCAAACAATATACTCGTTCTATTGCTGTATTGATTTTTAATTGTGCGAGCGAGTTCCGGCATATGAACGACCTCAAATTCTAAAGAAATCCCGCTTATGATATATTTCGCGTTATCGTCGGTGCTTTTAATCGTGTTACTGAATTTATTAAACACGGGTTCATAAGTCAATCGATCTCCGATGCCTGACTGATAATAAGGTTGATGATCGGTCAACAATTCAAAATCCAGCGGAATGTAATATCTATTTTTATACGCATCCGCGACAGCTTTATCTTTTCCGTCGTTAGCGGCGACATCTTTATCGCCAGCGTCTATTCTTAATTTAGTCATGTTTGTTGGTTCGATTCCTTGATACACTAAATTTTCTCGTTGATCTTTCGTTAACCATTCGTCCTTGTAACAATTAAACACATCCGCATCGTCTAATGAAAATATTTCATTTCCTTCCATTTTAATAATTATATGTTTTACGATGGCTCTACCAATGATTTGTACCAACGTTCTATTTTCATCGTCCGAGCTAACGAGTTCTATATTGAAAGCTAATCGCGATGTATTCGGAACTATGACGTCGTTTACTCCTAAATTTGGAAAACGAACCGTCAACAATTGATTTTCGGTAATGGTGCTCGGATTGTTTGTAATGACGACTTTTTGACGTATACCTTTTACACCTCGAGGTTCTCTTATTCTTCTGTATGGATCTAGCGCATCTCCGTACATATTACTAGTCATATTATTTATACTGTCTAGTAAAAATATAATAATTTTTATGTTTTTTTAAATAAAATGGTATCCATAGCGATGATGATCGGAGGTGCGGTAATTAACGCGTTAGCGTTTACCGGTAGCAATGCTTTATTTAGTAATTTACGCGGTAGCGACGTTGAACAAGAACGTAAAAGACACGATTTAGCGATAGAGCAACTTTCGAAAGCTAGAGACGAATTTAGTAAAAAGCGTTTAAAATATCTAGATTATTTAAATGAAAAAATACAAAAAGAATCGAGCGCTGTAAGAACGTTTAACAATATCGACGATGCGATGGATGAATATTCTCGAGTTACGAACCAACGAATAAATTTACCGCTAAATTTACGCGTAGAATTTGGGTGGGATATTACAACATACGTAAAAAAGAAAGAATAATCGTTCGCACAACTAATGAAGACGACGTTGTAAATTTTATCGAACCTGGGCTTTACAACATTAACGAAATTATCGACGTTATATTTAAAAGCGCGCCTTTTATCACTTTTACTATCGATAAAACAACCGGCGTCTTTTTGTTTAAAATAAACCAAGGAAACAAGTCTATTAAATTTACTAGCGGGTTGGCTAATTTGCTTGGGTTTCACAACGAATTTCTAACTGTGGGAGAATACAGAAACAAAATTGACGTACAACTTTTTAAAATTTTATACATTCATTGTGATCAAATTTCTACGACTGATAATTATTTCAACGGAAAACCCTGCACAATTTTAAACGCTTTTCCTTTGCAAGACGCGTCGTTCGGTGAAAGCATGTACATTCAATATACAAATCCGTTGATGAAAAAATTACGAGTCGGCACTTTTAACGAGTTAAGTTTTCGAGTTAGAGATAGCAAAAGTAAAGATGTACATAATCACGGTTTCCCCATTATTTTAAATATAGAAATAATATAAATATGGCGAGTATTTACGGACCTAGTCGTATAACGGTCGCTAGCGTTGGAGCTAGCGGTGAAGCACCAACAAAAGGTGATGTAGGCGAAATTTACGAACATCATGGATATCTAAACAGAGATGAAATTTTACAAAGAGTAGTTTTAATTGAAAAATTTGACGTCGTACTCGGATGGCACGATACGTTTAAACAACCCTTTTTCTTGTTTACGGTCGCGCCTACGTATTGCAGCATTTTTACGCAGTTTATAAAAACTAATAGTTTTGCTACGCATTCAGCGACGCGCGATTACGCTCCCAACATTTACTATATTCCTTCTCCGCAACGAGATGTAAAATTTCATTTTCTCGATCATGAAATTCAACATTTAAAATACGAAATGTGTTTTAAAATGCGAAATGTTAGAAAAGTTTTTGTTGAAGCGAGTTTTTTCGGCTCGTTAAATTCAAAAATCTGTTTCAATATTAAAATTAAAAGTTTACCGTTAAATTAATAATTTTATACTATAAATATGGCGAGTATTTACGGACCTAGTCGTACGAGCGAGCGAGTTAACAATAACGAGTCAAAAAGATATGTTAAATTTGGGTACTTGAAACCTAGTGAAATCGATCGTAAGCACGTTTTTTATCGTGATTTAGAAGTTGAATTGTATTGGCTTACAAATACAATAAATTTAACTATATTTAAAAAAACCGTTGTCTATTTCGTACTATACTAGAAAGGTCTATGATGGCGAAGATCATTCTTATTCTTCGGTGGGAAGTAGTGTATATTATGATGAAGGAACAGCTACGATACAATATGTTAAATTTAGATTTGGAATTACAACACAATATTTAGAACATAATACATGTTATAGCTCAAATTTAGATGGTCGTGAAATTAAACGATATATAACTCTAAATTTATTCGGCTATTTAGATGAAGGAATCTGTTACGAGTTAACCGTTAGAAATATTCCATTAGATTAAAAAAAATATTTTCTATTAATAATAAACAATGAGCGAATCAACTAATGTACTTTATTCGAATTCAACATCATCAACGAACGTACTTTATCCGAATTTACCACCTTTGACGGATGGCTCTGATGTGGAGCGTGTTAAAACATTTCGATTGCAAAAAATCGACGACATTCAAAAAGAATTACGAATCGAAATAAACGAACGCGAAGCCGTATATAAAAAATATAATAAAATCATCAACGCTTGTAATATTGTAGAAACTCTCGCAGAAATGGGCTGTATGGGAGCAGGAGCCATCGGAATAGCCAGTATCGCCAGCGTTGTATCGTCGCCAGTAGGATTCGCTTTAGAAGGTTTAGCTTTGGGGTTGGGTGGTGCGGCGGTTGTTATTAGATTTGCGAAAAATAAATTATATAAAAAAGCTAAAAAACACGATGAAATACGAGTTTTAGCATTGAGTAAACTCAACACGATTGAAAACCACGTTAGTAAAGCTATAGAAGACAACGTTATTTCTCAAGAAGAATTTGTACTCGTATGCGAAGAGCGAGATAAATATTATAAAATGAAAGAAAAAATCCGTAATGTGCTCAGTAAACCAACAACTTTACCGGCTGAAACTAACAAACCCGTAGATGCAACTGCAGAAGAAAAAAATTCTTATAGAAAAACTGTTGAGTTTAAAGTGAGCGTAAATAAATATTATTACGATGATCAAAAACTAGCTTCGCAAATAGCGGAGCGAGTAGCGGAGACGTTCGATAGACCTCCCCAGTATAATTATAATTTATAATCCATAAAGAAATTTCTTTCTAACAATTCTTTCATCACGCTATTAAACGAACGTCTACCTTTTCCTTTTTCAACTTTTAAACGATTATAACGATTTACTAATACTTTATTCGCACATCTCGTGCAAAAGCTAGTTAAAGCCTTTGTGCCTTTTTTACATTTTAAACAAGCAACGGGGATACGCTTGTCACTCCTTGTACGACTCCGATGTAATCCACAATATCTTCCCCCACACACACTATCAATACAACACTTGTCTGTTTTACCAACTAAAAGCCATTCACAAGGAATAATTGCTTTAGGAAATAATACATCTTTATATTTTAATACCGCCGTTAAATAATCAAGTTTAGTCAGTTTTCCATATTTACCACTACCCACCTCAATTTTAATATTTTCATTTATTACGATCTCTTTTAGCTCTGCTTTGCTTTTTAAATTATATTCTGTTTTCGTCAGCTTCATTCTTTTCGTTGTCATCTTTATTATTAAACTAGATAATATTTTTTGTTTTTTCAATTTTTCTTATCTCAATTTTATAAGTGTCGTTTAAAAAAAAAATACACTCAAAACCGGAGGTTACCTCCGGTTTTAATGACCTCATCGATTTTTTGATGAGGTCATCTTTTCATGACACCATTTAGGGAAAGTCCCTTTAAAAAATGATTTTTAAAAATCATTTTTAGTAGGTGAGCCAGAACCCCCATCTAACATTATATATATATTTTTTTAAATCAGTGAAGTTTAATTTTTTTTAAACAAAATAAAACCAAATTTTAAAAATAATCCCCTACTACTACCCGGCGAATTTGTTCAAAAATATGTTTTTTAGAAACTAAATTTGTTTAAAAAAATGATTTTTTAGAAATCGTTTTTAGAATTCATAAAAAGCTGGTCAAAACCCCCTACTACCACCCAGCGAATTTGTTTAAAATATGTTTTTTAAGTAGGTGAGCCAGGACCCCCATCTAACATACTACTGAGTCCAATAGGTGTCGAAACTGATAGCGAGGTTGGGTAGGAGGCGGTCGATGAGCCGATGGAGAAGACGAAGAGCAGGCTGAATGGATGGGCAAGTGATGAACAGGTGGACAATAGTGCCTCTCTCGCCGCACCATCCACAGGTGGAGGAGATGCTGGGGTTTAGATGATGGAGGACCGGTAGTGAGGGTAAGACGTTATGTAGAAGTTTGTATTGGACGTCCCCTTCTCTCTTGGATGTGGGAAACTGATAAATTGCCTTCCAAGGAACGTGGTGGGAAGGCGGAAAATAGCCAAGTCCGTGCCAGGGAGTAAGTGGAGCTGAAGGTAAGTCGTTCATTTGGTTGTAGAAACTGTACAAAGTCTTAGAGGTTGAAGAAAGGGCGTCTTTGTCGACATCGAAGAGAACCTGGCCGGGTGAAGTAGGGCGAGAGGGGGCATCGCGAAGTTGAGCAGGGAGATGAAGAGACCGAGCAGTAATTGTTTGTATTAGGTAAAAGAAAACTTTGACCCTGCATTTCATTTCTAAGTTTGTTAAGAAAGGGTTCAATTGCAATCGAGTACAGCAGCCCCGAGAGCGGGCAGCCTTGTCGAATTCCTTTCAAAAAGGGAAAAGGCGCGGTCAAGGAACCACAAACTTTGATGTGGCTCTCGGCGCTGCTGTACAAAAGATTGAGGTGTGAAATAAATTTGTCCCTGAACCCCATGGCTCTCATTGTACTGAAAAGGTAGACGTGGTCAACGTTGTCAAACGCTTTGCGCTGATCAAGGTTGACCACGCCAAGAGGAAGATCATTAAAATTACAATAATTAATCACATCACGTAAAAGGTTCAGGTTATTATAGATTGTGCGCCCAGGGACGCAGTAGGATTGATCATCTTCTACAACATTACCAATAAATTGTTTTAGTCCATTCGCAAGCAGCTTGGCAAAAATTTTGTAATCCGTATTAAGGAGCGAGACAGGCCGCCAATTTGAAATTTCGCAGAGGTCGCCCTTTTTAGGGATTAGGGAGATAATGGCTTTGTTGAAAGAGCGCGGAAGGGAGCCAGAAGAAACGGCAAAATTTAGAACATCGAAGAAGTAATTTTTTAGAAGAGGCTAGAAGAAAGTGTAGAATTCAGAAGTAAGGCCATCAAAACCCGGCGTTTTGTTTTTGCCAAGCTGCTTGACGGCACAGTCTAATTCCTCGAGACGCAGGGGAGCATCAAGGTCCTCGGCGTCTCGAGGATCCAAGTTACATTACATAAAAGTTACATTACATCCATGTTACATTACATAAAAGGGATCCGAGGGCGCCCTCGTCAGTTGGGACATAGCTGTAAAGCTGTTCATAGAAGTTTCGACAGTGTTTTCTAATTTCTTCGGGGTTTTCGGAAATTGTTCCATTGGGGAGGCGAATGCTAGACAAGGTTTTAGACTGAGAGTGATGTTTTTCAAGGTTAAAGAAATAGGATGAGCTCGTGTCCACTTCATTAAAATGTTGAACACGAGATCTGACGAGGGCGTCCTCGGCTTGGTTTAATATAAGGAGAATATTTAATTCGTTACGTTGTTGTTCTAAGATTTGCTGCGTCTCGGGTGTGATGTTTGGCGCAGATTGAAGTTCTTGGATGTAGGAGTTTATGCGGGAGAAAGACTAGCGCTTTTCTTTAGCAATTTTAGAACTATATTTTTGGGTTATGGTTTTGATTTGGGCCTTGCCCAGATCCCACCACATGCCTATACTGTTAAAAGAGGATTTTTCATTTTGCCATTGGGACCAGAAGAGGTGTATAATTCCACAGCCATAAATTTTGTATATTAAGATGGGCTTAACTTCTGAAATAATTGTGTAAATTAAAAAAAAAAAAAAAAATTCCACTCTGAGTCTCAGCGCGGTGGTCCGGGTCAATATTAAGCGGCAATAATATATACTGCACTGTGCCTTTTGCTCCCAAGCAACTCGAAAACAGAGTCTTAGCTTCAGCATTTAATGGCACGACCGTGTCGAAAAGTGTGTTGGGGGATGAGTGGGGTGGGGGACTGTACGCTAAGTACGCAGACAGATACGGTTAATCAGACTTGATCTCAAAGTCTTTGATCGTGTATAGGTTCGGCTGAATAACTTCAGACTTGAATAAGTCCAAATGCATCGATCATAGCACACCTACGTTGAGTTGGCCAACGAGAGTCCCAAAACATTGGCATATAGACGCTTCCATTATTACTAGGTTAAAACTATCTATGACGAAATGCAGAATTATCAACATTTTCAATTAATCATACATGAACACTAAACTTGTACAAAATTAATATACTGCAAAATCTCCTGATATCAATTGCAAAAGAAACTGAACAAAATCTGTGAGTGTCTCATAATAAAAACAAACCCGCAATGTATGCCTTCCTGGCCTACAATCTGAATGGAAACTTCGAGAACAGTCAGAGTACACGAGTAGTATAGAAGGCGTTATGACCTCCGTTTTGGCAGGTGGATCATGATCCACATGTGGATCATCGATGTGGATCACCCTGGTCCTCGATATGGGCGGAGTTAACTACATGTAACCGAAAGGCTGGGTGGATCGATTATAGCGATCAGGGTGGGTTGTAAATATTATAGGTGAACGGAGATTACAAGTCGGCAAAATATTGTCAACTATTTCCCCTAGTTCAATAATGTACGAGTCCATAGACCGAACAGTGTCGCATGGTTCGTTGTCGTCTGCTGTCTAGCTGTAGGAACATGTTAGAACAGGCCCGCGTTTATGACCGAACGAATCATTAGACAACAATGGTCGCGTGGCCTTTGTACGTTCACGCAAACAACACGTAGTAACTGACTGTGGTCAAGGTTGTATTAGCACAACGTATGCAACGAAGGTATGAAGTCGTACACCACTACGTCTAAGCATGGAGGAAGGCTGATCTAACATAATTAGGTGTTTACAAAAATACCCGTCTAAACAAGTGCGTTTACCGCTAATGGGACCCCAACAGGATGACAACCGAAAGTTTAACATTCACATTTGCGAATAGTGCGGCAAATTTGTCATTCATTAAAATAAAATCTATATAGCTACACAAGTTACACCCATTAACTCATATAACTCAACCTGTATAAAATGTTGTGGTATTGTTAGGTTTAAAAATACCAACTACACTGTTCTTATTCTCTTCTTTTTGGTTGTTTATTTATTTTATTTTAGTTAGTTAAGTTTTCATATTTACGTGTATTTATTTTATTTTATTTACTATTTTTTGTTTGTTTATTTGTTTGTTTTTAAGGTATTGCCAATATAATGCATTTGGTACTTTATTATAAATACATTAAAATAATACATAAATAATAATAGTCATAATAATAACAATAAAATAAATAAACCCGGGTGGGGGGGGGGGTGTACTCACACCAGCTTTTTGCCCAGTGGTGATTGTCCGTAGGATCACCCTTCCCCTTAAGTTTGGAGGGCCGAGGGAGCAAATTCGACCAGGCTCCTTGGTAACACTTTATATAAAGGTTACAAATTATTTAAGGACAGCATTGCTTTCAAATGTTCCAAAAATAATTCAATTTTTCCCAAAAAATAATTCAATTTTTCCCCAAAAAATGTGAAATAGAAAATAACACAAAAATAAAACATTTCCTTAAAGAAATTCCCCGATGAATTTTCATTGTAAAAAAACCCTGTATTTATTTATTTCTAACTATTTCAAGGTCCTTAAATTTAGCATGGGGGATTTAAAATTAGAAATTTTGAATCATTCCGTAGTTCTTGTTTTTTTTGTTTTAGGTTGATAAGGTTGATTAGGTTGATACATGGGGGGAGGGGAGCGCCCGCCCCATCCCACTTGTTGACAAAATAGTGTCTCTCGGTAAATTCACAAACGTGTTGGTATTTCTGATTGACAAAATTTGTCGGGTCATTTGAGTTTTTGTGGGTAAAATAAAAATATTTACCCACGCACTCTGAAAATATGCTACTGCTAATAACATTATGTCAAGAAAATAGTGAAAATGCATTGCGAAATTTCATTATAATTATGATGTATTCATCGAAGGTATTATGCGCTATATAAGAACTGTTCATTGCCATTATTATTAGTTCGTCACCAAGATTTACAAGATCATAAGTGGGGATTTAACATGATAAAATTTAACATGATAGCACATGAAATATAAATATTTCAAGGGATATCCAATACCATCATCAACTTCAACACCAAGTAAGGTTCATTTAAACCTGTGAACATTGAGAATACCAAAGGTAGTCTATACAGGGGCCAATGTCATAGAGCTGCTAAGCAGATCAAAATGCTTACCAGAAATATTTGTTCAGCACATTTTCTTGATTAGCAGCCAAACTTGTGCATAAAAATGTATAATGTGTAGCGAAGAAAATGCATTGTCTACTTATCAGCTCTCTGGGGGTCAAGCACGTTTTTTAAGGTATATGGACGGTGGACTAAATGCATGAGAGGATGCATCCTCTCTCTCTCTCTCTCTCCCTCTCCCTCCTCCAATGGGTGTACGTACACTTTATTTCATTAACACCATTGTCGGGGTTGGGATTCGAACCCACATTTTGACGACTCAGCCATCAGAACACAAATCCGAACCATTAAACCGCTCCACCATGGCACTCCTATAATGGTAATTGCTTTGTATTTATTTGACTGCTTCGCTGAGTTCAAAGAGAATTTATTATAACTAAGACATTTATCATCTGTGTTAATGAAATAAAGTGTACGTACACCCATTGGAGGAGGGAGAGGGAGAGAGAGAGAGAGAGAGGATGCATCCTATCATGCATTTAGTCCACCGTCCATATGCCTAAAAAAACGTGCTTGACCCCCAGAGAGCTGATAAGTAAATAATGCATTTTCTTCGCTACACATTATAAATTTTTATGCACAAGTTTGGCTGGTAATCAAGAAAATATGCTAAACAAATATTTCTGGTAAGCATCTGCTTAGCAGCTCTATGACATTGGCCCCTGTATAGACTACCTTTGGTATTCTCAATGTTCACAGGTTTAAATGAACCTTACTTGGTGTTGAAGTTGATGATGGTATTAGACATCCCTTGAAATATTTATATTTCATGTGCTATCATGTTAAATGTTATCATGTTAAATCCCCACTTATGATCTTGTAAATCTTGGTGACGAACTAATAATAATGGCAATGAACAGTTCTTATATAGCACATAATACCTTCGATGAATACATCATTAGGCTATATAATGAAATTTCGCAATGCATTTTCACCATTTTCTTGACATAATGTTATTAGCAGTAGCATATTTTCAGAGTGCGTGGGTAAATATTTTTATTTTACCCACAAAAACTCAAATAACCCGACAAATTTTGTCAATCAGAAATACCAACACGTTTGTGAATTTACCGAGAGACACTATTTTGTCAACAACGTTTGGCTACGCCACTGGTTATTAGCTGAAACTTTCACAGGATAACCGGTCTGAAAAAATAATAAATAGACGCCTATCTCCCCCCCCCCACTCTTACATGTAGCACTTTCTAGCGCAATGACACGTGATCCTGTGTCAACATATTCTTGGGATAGGGTGGAGTGGTAAGGAGAATACTCACACTTGTACTTCTCTGGATTCGACACAAAGTATTACCATTAATACAAATCTAACTTTATTTTATCTAGTCCCCTTCCGTACCCATGCACGAGAGCCAGAATAGTATAGATTACTCTCCGCAAGCTGTCCTAAATAGGAATTACACACCTACAGATGGTACAGACCATTTTTGTGTACACTCTTTATGCACCCAATGAAATGATATTTTTATCACTGTACCGCCATCTTGTTTTTTTTCTTCCATACAAAACAACGGAACCAAACGGTGGCTAGAAAATAATGAGTCTGGCTCCTCTATCTGAGAATTACCAGCGCTGTAATCATACTCACGTGCAGGGATTTTAACAAAAATGGTCGCGACATAAACAAAGGGTAGAAGAAATGTCGTATACGAAGACGTTTTTATTAAAGGAACAATGTCGTTACGATCAACAGGGCACTGAATCGGAGTGCAAGTTTTAGATTAATTCAGTGACTGCAAATAATACCCCCACGTGATAACCGTTGCTGTTGCATAGATGAGCCAGTAATTTCCATTCACTGTGTTCATCCTAAACTAGGACACCGATTCCATGCCCGGTTGAAAGTCTGCTCTGATCTTGACGATACTGTCCCTTTAATGCATTTTAGGTCTATTGAAAAGCAGTCACAAACTGAGATGTTAATAACGAAGTGTTGTTCATATTGCATGGGGCAACTCGTCCAATATGAATACCATGCTGACGAAATTGGTGTTACTGTAATAGCCCGGATTTTGTAAAGAGCAGACATGCAGTTTGAATGTACATGTGATATGAAGCTTTGCATGATGGATAGGATAAGACAATTCAGTTTTAATACAGGTAACACCATGTGTAATCATCTCTTCTTATTTTACAGTTTGCAGTATACAAGTAATTATTTTTCAGTTCAATTCAATTCAAATCGATATTTATTTCCAAAATACAACCAAAATGTTAATCATTGTACAATATTGGGCGAGATTTAAAGAAAAATCAATGCAAGAACGGCAAAAGGATCAGAAAATTACAAAAGCTATGGAGTCATAGTCAAAAGACCTAGGACTTATGTAGAAATGCCTGTAATAATATCATCGAGTATACAATGGACAGGAGACTTGACTAAACAAAGAAAACGAGGACAAACAAAACTATATTACAGAAACTAGGACAATCAGACGGGCAAAGGGACATTAAGACAACGAAGGGACATTTATATTATCATAATGATAATGTGGCAGGGATGGATTTTAAAAAAGCGAAAATGAAATAGAATGGTAATAAATAATACAATCTCCAAAGTAAGGCCTTTCGCGGCCTCATAAAAAATGATGACCTGTTATAATGGGGTAAAAAGCAATCAGTCTTGTTTTGACAAAACCCAATAAACAAGTTGATGACATTTGTACTAATTATAATAGATAATAAATAAATTAACATAACGAGTGTTCCTTTGTCTCCACTGTTCTGTTAAGCAACGTTTAATATCTACGTCGCGCGCCATTGTTCTTTTGTCGCCATTGTATTTTTAAGCAACGTTTATCAACGGGAAAAAATGACACATACAATTTGTATCAACCTAATCAACCTTATCAACCTAAAACAAACAAAACAAGAACTACGGAATGATTCAAAATTTCTAATTTTAAATCCCCCATGCTAAATTTAAGGACCTTGAAATAGTTAGAAATAAATAAATACAGGTTGTTTTTTTTAGAATGAAAATTCATCGGGGAATTTCTTTAAGGAAATGTTTAATTTTTGTGTTATTTTCTATTTCACATTTTTGGGGAAAAATTGAATTATTTTGGGAAAAAATTGAATTATTTTTGGAACATTTGAAAGCAATGCTGTCTTTAAATAATTTGTAACCTTTATATAAAGTGTTACCAAGGAGCCTGGTCGAATTTGCTCCCTCGGCCTCCAAACTTAAGGGGAAGGGTGATCCTACGGACAATCACCACTGGGCAAAAAGCTGGTGTGAATACACCCCCCCCCCACCAGGTTTATTTATTTTATTGTTATTATTATGACTATTATTATTTATGTATTATTTTTATGTATGTAGAATAAAGTACCAAATGCATTATATGGGCCATACCTTAAAACAAACAAATAAACAAACAAAAACAGTAAATAAAATAAAATAAATACACGTAAATATGAAAACTTAACTAACTAAAATAAAATAAATAAACAACCAAAAGAGAATAAGAACAGTGTAGTTGGTATTTTTAAACCTAACAATACCACAACATTTTATACAGGTTGAGTTATATGAGTTAATGGGTGCAACTTAACAGCTATATAGATTTTATTTTAATGAATGACAGATTTGCCGCACTATTCGCAAATGTGAATGTTAAACTTTCGGTTGTCATCCTGTTGGGGTCCCATTAGCGGTAAACGCACTTGTTTAGACGGGTATTTTTGTAAACACCTAATTATGTTAGATCAGCCTTCCTCCATGCTTAGACGTAATGGTGTACGACTTCATACCTTCGTTGCATACGTTGTGCTAATACAACCTTGACCAGAGTCAGTTACTACGTGTTGTTTGCGTGAACGTACAAAGGCCACGCGACCATTGTTGACTAATGATTTGTTCGGTCATAAACGCGGGCCTGTTCGAACACTACAGCTAGACAGCAGACGACAACGAACCATGCGACACTGTTCGGTCTATGGACTCGTACATTATTGAACCAGGGGAAATAGTTGACAATATTTTGCCGACTTGTAATCTCCGTTCACCTATAATATTTACAACCCACCCTGATCGCTATAATCGATCCACCCAGCCTTTCGGTTACATGTAGTTAACTCCGCCCATATCGAGGACCAGGGTGATCCACATCGATGATCCACATGTGGATCATGATCCACCTGCCAAAACGGAGGTCATATACGCCTTCTATACTACTTACACGTGTACAATTTTACATTCAAACTGTACACATGTTATCAAACCGTGTGTGCAGCAGTAGGTTTATGAATATTCATATCTTTGGGGAATTCGACCAATCAGATTGTTTCTCCGGTACACTGAACGTGTTACAACTTATTAAAGTCGTTAGATTTGGACGCACTCTCGTACTCATGTTGCGGATTCACTGCTACCATGCAGTGGCAAGTACGTTATACAATATGGGATCGAGGTAGTTAACGCAGTAATGCACAGAGAGCTAGAAGTTAAAACAGTCAATTTAAGTACGGCCAATCTACGACATTGATCTGAAGTCTACGGTAAACTGCGCGTTGCTGTACACAGACAGAAACATGTATGGCTAATAATGCAGACTTGATCTCAAGTCTAGGACGGATCCAAAGTGTCGTTTGCCGGGGGAGGGCTCAAGATTTGTAATAATCCACACAAGCACCCCCATGTATATAGGAACATCAGCACCGTAGACTGGGGGCTAGATTTACCTGGGCGGATCCCAAGTAGACAGCGGCGTAGCCACGGGGGGGGGGTACACGTGCCCCCCCCCCCACAAATTTCCAGTGCCTCCCCTCCCCCCACCCCCAGGTGCCCCCCACGAAAAATCCTCATAGTGCCCCAATAATAATAATAATAATAATAATAATAATGTGTGGACTTATATAGCGCACGTATCCACCAACTAAGTGGTGCTCAAGGCGCATTATTTTTTACGTGCATTACACAACACACGGGACCTACGGCTTTACGTCCTATCCGAAGGACGAAGCAATTATGGTTAAGTACCTTGCTCAAGGACACAAGTGTCACGACCGGGGCTCGAACCCACACCCTGCTGCTGGCAACACCAGAACTTGAGTTCGGTGCGCTAGACCGCTCGGCCACGACACTCCACAGAAAAGAAAAAGAAAAAGAAAAGGGAAAAAACCCATACCCCGGCCCCCCCCCCCCACTGAAAAGCAATGCCCCCCCCCCACTGAAAAAGTCCTGGCTACGCCGCTGCAAGTAGAGTGTCCTGGCCGAGCTCTAATGCACCAGACTCAAGTTATGTTGTCAGAATGTGTGTCTGATTCCCGGCCTGAGTGTTTTTGGCTCTTGTGTCCCAGAGCAAGACACTGAACCACAATTGCTTTGTCTTTCGGACTGGACGTTAATAGATTTTAAACAGTCGGGAAATAATTATTTTAAGTATTTAAATAATAATCCAGTTACTATAATTAATTACATAACGCAACAGGGCGCTAAGTTTTTAATAAGCTTCCGGTAGTCTGAGGTAGGAACATTAATCGACTATGTCTTTCGAAATAGCCAAGGCTTTTTATTTAACCTCCAAAATTTCTATATTTGAATATAATCAAACATGTACACAGTAATATTAATCTTGTAATCGCTCGTTTATGAACTAGTAATACAGTTAAGAAGGGCCTGTCCCATGATGGTGAACCTTTGAGTAAACGGACTTGTCAGGTTTACAGATTTTGCCAGGCTGGTCGGTCAGCCGACAGTCCTCCAGAATGCAGTGATGAGAATGTTTTCCTTTTTGTTTCGCGCATTTTTATTACAAAAACTAAATAATAGGGTTCAGTGGATTAGGAAAATCTGAGCTCTAAATCTGAGGACTAAAGCATAATTACAGTAGGCCTGCATTTTGCCCACAATTTTGCCCACAAAAAACAATGATTAAAATTAAGAACAAGTTTTTTGTGAGAGCCTTTTATTACGAAAATGGTGCATTGTCTGCCATGCCATGCTATAGACTTGTATTTTGACTACCAAATATATATACTTCTTTATCGTATCAAGTCAGATAATCACTTAAAGGCCAGACGCTTTGGGTAAAATTTCAGTAAATACTGCTACTACTACTACTACACTGTAAAAAAATTCTGTTTTTTTACACAGACTTTTTGTTTGTTATTTGATTTTACATGTTTTTTGTTTTGTTTTTGATGTAAATAAACCTCTTTCTGTAAATATTTATGTATTTTTACATAATTTGTTGATTTTCACCCATAATTTTGTTATTAAACATAGAATTTGTAAAATAACAATCGAATTGTGGAAAGTCTGTTTTTTTACACAGATTTTGTGTTTGTTATTTGCTTTTACATTTTTCGTTTTTGTTTTTGATGTAATAAGTTTGTATTTTTACATATTTTGTTGATTTTTTGTTGATTCTGTAAATATTTATGTATTTTTACATATTTTGTTGATTTTCACCCATAATTTTGTTATTGAACATAGAATTTGTAAAATTACAGTCGAATTGTGTAAAATTTCAGTTTGTTACACTTGTTTGTTATTTGCTTTTAGGTTTTATGTATTTTTTTTATTAAATTTTTTTTTGGGGGGTTCACCAACATTATTTGTTTGAGCACTGAGTGTGTGCACTGAATGCTTGCTATGTGGTATTGCTTTGTTTATGTTTTTCTAGGGGGCAAACTCATTACTATTGTCAGGCAGTCGAGTTTGTGCAAAATAGTTTATTAAATATTATTTTAGTTATGTTTATTACCGAGTGTGTGTTAAAGACTTTACATGGTTTACTTGTTTATTTTAATATTTGTTTTATTAGGGGAGGGCATGTCACCTACATTATTAGGCTATGTTGATAACATAAGTTAGTACCTTGTTGAGTGTTGTTCAATATGGACATGTTTGATTTGTTGTTAGAATCCCGAATAAATAACTTTTGTTTGCAAAATGGAAAACCAAATTGTAATTTAGAGTGTTATTGCATTTGTTGATATTTGACCATTTGAACTAAGACAGATTCTTGCAGTGTGGAGTGCCACGGTCGAGCGGTTTAGAGCATCGGATTTGTGTTCTGATGGCCGAGTCGTCAGAATGTGGGTTCGAATCCCGACCGCGACTGGGGTACTTGTGTCCTTGAGCAAGACACTTTACCATAATTGCTTCTCTCCACCCAGGGGTAAATGGGTACCTGTGAGGGCAGAGTTGGTTGTTGTGTTTGATTAGCCCTATATGCGCTGTAATGGCAGCAATTGAGCTGTATACTCCCAGGGAGCTGAGATGGTTTCAGGAATGATTTATGAGCCTGATGAGCAGGGGTAATAATATAATGCGCCTTGAGCACCAGTTTGGTGGATACGTGCGCTATATAAGTCCACATTATTATTATTAGTAGTAGTAGTAGTAGTAGTAGTATTGCAGACGTTGTAATAAAAGTAAATAAATTACAATCACGACGTATCAAAACAACGTGTGTTAATACAAAATAAATAATTTAATTTTATGAATTCAACTTATTTCAATTCAAGTGAAATTCATTAAAACGTTTAAAAACAAACAAATGTGTAAAAATACCCCAAAAAAGTAATTTTACAGATTCGGATCCTTTTATATTTGCAGAAATCTGCACTGTAAAAAATTTCCGTAATTTTATGGCGAAGTTTGTAAATTCTACGGTGAATTACCGTAATCATCCATTTCTGAGTTTTACGGCCGAAACCCGTATTATGGCCGCTCCCATTGCACTCTGGGATATATCCAATATGTAAATGACTGACCTTAAGTTGACCTAGCTTTGCGCTCGAATCATTTTCAAGGTTTAAATATGTGAAAATGGATGATTTTAGCCCATTTTCAAATAATTTACTGTTAATTTTATGATTAAAAAGGTAATATTTTAATGTTCTCTTCTATGTTGATGTAAAAAAGTACATTCAAAATTTAAAATATTGAAATATAGATTATAATTGCATGCCACCATGACTAAAAAGGGTTTCGAAAAGACAGTATATATAAAGAATACATGTTCCGTTTATTAGTAACTGGAGAGGAGTGATTGAAAAAGGAACCAGACTACGCGTACGTATAGGTAAGTGAAAGACATTGTGTATAATAAACAGTTGCATTAATTAACTTAAAGACATTGTGTACAATAAACAGTTGCATTGATTAATTCCAATATCTGCAGATCCATCCCATAGTAGATGCAGCGTTTCCTTATGGGTGTTAACAGCTGCGTCATATACGGTACCCGTAAAAATATATAAATATTCTACGTAAAATAACGGAAAGTTTCAGTAAAAACTACGGTAACCGTCATTTCGCAGGCCGTAAAAAAACGAGATTTATTTTCAGTGTGTAAAAGCAAAAAAACAAAGTACCAAATTAAATAACTAACATTTCTGTAAATTTGAATAATTGTTGCAGGTTGTAAACACAAACAACAGATGTTCAGTTATTTGCATTTAAAGGTTTGCCTGTATTTTTCCAAAACCATGTGGTCTGTTAATAATGATTACAACTTTTTAAATTTTTTATAATAACAACAAGTCTGTAATTATATTTTACAAAACGAAGGGTTAAATGAAATAACAGAAAGTGCTGGCAACTCTGTTGCCAGCACTTTTTCTGTAAATTTACAAAGAAATGTTTTACAGTCTTCTACTACTACTACTACTACTACTACTACTACTACTACTACTACTACTACTACTACTACTACTACAGATTTGTAGTGCGCACATAACGGTACCCACCCTGCTGGGCGCTCAAGGCGCGGAAACAAAGAAAAAACATGAATACAAACAATATACATTGATAGCATAGGGGGAACAATTATGTATTGAGATACATGTACCTACAATGACAAGATTTGAGTTTAGTTGGAAGATGATTCCAGAGTCTCGGAGCCGCGACAGAAAAAAACCTATCACCCCAGTTCCGTTTTGAAGTTGGTTCCTTTATAGGAGTGACATGTTGCTGGAGCGCAAATTGCGTGATGGAGTGTAGACTTTAAGCAGTTCAGAAATATAAATTGGAGCAATGTTATTAAAAGATTTGTGAACAATTAGCATAAGTTTAAAAACAATTCTCTGTGAAACAGGAAGCCAGTGCAGTTCTTTCAAGATTGGCGTGATATGGCATGACTTTCTGCACAAAGTTACAACACGAGCTGCTGTTTTGTATGTGCTGAAGACGAGATATTTGATTCTGTGGGAGACCGTAAAGGAGAGCATTCCCGTTATCGAGCCGTGATGTGACAAACGCATGTATAATTAATTTGTTCAGCAGCACTTTTATTCAAGTATTTCCTTATTCGGCTAATATTTCTGATATGAAATGATGATATGCGAACAATGTTGGAGATATGAGGTTTTAAAGTCATTGTCGAGTCAAATATAAAACCCAAATTACGTGCTTGTGATGAGGGGGTTATCTGCGAGTCACCAATTGTAATAAATGGAAGATAAACTTTAGACAATTGCTGACGTGATCCAAATAGAACAAATTCTGTTTTTTCATCGTTCAATTTCAGGAAGTTTTGTCTCATCCAACTTCGAATCTCTTGAATACATTTCTCCAGTGTTTTAATGCACGAATCGGCAGGTTCTTGAGAAGATTTAAAAGTAATGTAAGCTGCGTGTCATCAGCGTAAACATGGTAATTTAAATTATACTTCAAAATTATATCACGAACTGGAAAGGTATAAACAGTAAACCACTGTGGGCCGAGCACACAGCCTTGGGGTACAGAATAGTCAAGAATAACAGGCTCGGAGATAACGTTACCAATACAAACATGCTGAGGCCTATTTAAAAGGTAGGACTTACATCAATCCAGGGCTGTGTCGTGTATTCAAGATGATATTGAAGGCGGGAGAGAAGGATTTTATGATCGACCGTGTCAAAAAGCGCTTAAGTCTAACAAAACTAATGCAGTGATTTTCCCCTCATCCATGGCAGATAAAATGTCATTGTTGACGCGAAGAAGAGCAGTTTCCGTTCCATGAAATGGTTTGTAGGCTGACTGAAATGTGTCCGACAGGTTATTAGCACGAACATGGTCAGAGATCCGTGATGAAACAACTCGCCTCGATTGTTTTTCCCAAGGTACTTTAAATTCGCTACTGGATTGAGTGTTCAAGACAGAGCTGAAGTTTAGACTCATCATGAACATTTGGAGTTGAAGCTATGCTATATCTAGTTATACCATGGTTACACTAATGCTAAAGTGACTGGACACAAGAGATGGTTTTCTATGGTGAACTGTATAACACAAAACATACTTTATTAAGAACAACTTCTTATACATGTAGAGGCTTTCAACCCCTATACAATGCATGTAAAATCAAGTCATGTACAAAACATATACATTAAGTACAGTCAATAACTGACCAATCACTGTACTGGGTGACCCCTAATGCATGATGTATTATAGGTGACAAGAGCGGAATGTTCTATCGTATAAAAAGGGTGATAAGCATTGCACAATGAACTTTGGTAGCGGAAATCATGGGTCATTGCAATACGTTATGAGAATCAAGAGATAATGTCTGAAAACCAACCTGTAAATGTTTCAGGTCATTTTATTTTGTCGTTTACAAGAAAAGGAAATGCAATCAACATTTTAAAAATTAATTATATAACCTGGAATTTCTCATCAATCATTTTGTGGATTTGTCGTCTTCATTTCTCAAAAATGGTTGATAGCTTCGGACAACCATTTCATGGTATGTTTCCTACCATAATTAATGTAATGTAGAGGCTACACTATTGGTAAAAGGCTTATAAAGGCTTCTACATGTACACTTTATGTGAATCAAGAGATACGTGCTAAAACAACCTTTATAAGTTTCAGTTCGTTTCAGTATTTCGTTTACGAGAAAATAGTGAAAACTCAATTAGCAGTTTTGCATTCATTCTATATATAGAATTTAAGTGTTGTAAATTCATTTGTGGATTGATTTCACTTGCATTTACTGACAGCGATAGCATCAGGCAGAAATATTTTATGAGATTTCTTCCTACCATCATCAACTTTCCACTGTATGGATAAAGTTTTTTAATTAAAGCCAATGTACAACACTTGGTAAAATGTATACAAATTCATCCATACTTATAGTTAAAGATAGCTTGGGAAATGACAATAAACAGTAACTATGAGTGTGATTCCTTTTGGTTAATACACATAAAATATAACCTGTTAATGAAGTTTAACAGTCTTGGACAATGATAACATGTTTGTACTAATCTAATAACTGAGTAGGACTTGATTCCATTTCTTGTGATGTCAAGCAAGAAGAACACATGTATAACTTTGTACTAGGAAGGAAACATTTAAAACAAAAAACTTTAAATAATACAAAAACAGTAAGATAATTATGATGAACACAAAAAACATTTTAAAAAGGTTTACTTTTCAATCTCATAAGATATTAATTTTCAATGAGCAGGGCTGCAAAAGAGTTACCACAAAGTAAACCCAACTTTCATCACAATAACCATCATGTAAATCTATAAACTGCATCTTTGCTTCTTCAAAATTTTAAACAGTAACTAAGTTTGTATAAGTGTGTATCAGTCCAGATAGTTTTCATTCAACAATACCAATGCATTTTCAATCTTTTATCATTATCATTTAAATGCAATAACTGGAAAATTTCAAAAATTTGTAGTTTAGAATTAGACAAAGAAATCCTATTTGAAAAAAATAATGCTGTTACTTTGTTTTAGCCCTAACCCCATTGAATAATTGGCTAGGCACCCTGCTCAATATAACAACATTCATCAGTAGTCAACAGTGCTGGAACAGTGAACCGGTTACCAGACAAAAACTGCTCTAACCGTTTAGAAAGTTGATAACTGGCTAACTGAAACCAATATTAAAAAAAAAAAAAAAAATTCTGGAAGAATTTGCCGCCCAGTTTTTTTGTACTAGACTTTCTTTTTTGTCACAATGGTTATTAAATAGTCATTTTGGGTAGTTTACTGATGCTTTTTGGTTAAAAATGTATACACATTATGTCATTTGCCGACTATATCTATTTTGTGTGGCTGCCGGGTGCTGACTTTCAGTTACCTGGTTAACCGACAATAAAAGTATCGGTTTAACGGTTAGTGAACAAACTGGCAACTCCAAGCACTACTATTCAAAATATAAGGATGGGTCTGCTGAATGCAACAAGATCCAACTACAAGAACAAAATATCTTTTGTTGTCTGGTCAAGACCATAACTGTTACATGCTGTTGCATTGAGCATGGGTTAGGTTAATCCATGGAACTAAAATGATTTTACAATGTGTTCTACTAACACTTACCAAATAATGAAAAGTTGTTAGATTTTCTCACACAGCAATATTCATGAAGACTTAATAGGTTGATGCCCACCTTTAAGACAATCCTGGATATAGAATGTAAATTTAAGTGTTATGTATTGGTAAATTTTAAACTCAAACTTAAAGATAATGTACGGCTTTGGTAATAACAACAAGCAGTCCAAACAAAAGAAAATAGAGTGTTTAAAAGCTTATTTGGTCTACAATTAGAAAAAGTACCAATCACACCAATAATTTATGCCTTTTATCGAAGAAAAAATTAAAAATTGTATGCCGATTTTTGGCTACAATATTTGAATCAAAAGTACCAGTGTTACAGTTTCCAACTTACAAAATACAAGTAAAAGGTTAACAAAATAGCTCATGTTCTAGACTTGACATGGCTGTGAACTTGTTTTAATCGGTCTGTGGTTTCAACAAGGGTGGCTTCACCACTACCCCATATCCGGTAACCAAATCACAAGAAGAGCTTGCAGAGCTTGTAGAGCATAGGTTTTAAAAACAATGATTTTAAAGTATTTCCCCACGCAAATACATTACAAAAACAATAGAGTCTGTCGAGGGCAGTGCCTTAATTCTTATGTAATACAACAGATAAACCAGCTTACTTCTATTTACAATCATTGATCAAATTACAGCAACATTTTGTAAAGAAAAACATATATGCTTATTCATGTTTAAATATTAATAACAGAAATCAAGGTTCTTTTTGTATAACGGAATGAAACCAACAGACAGTACGTATCCTACAAGCTCTGTTATCATGGTGTTACCATTCTCATATCACTACACAAACCACTGCATTAAGGCTGTACGTTTTCGGTTATTTCGGGAACCAGATACCCAAAATTGGAAATGTTCGGATACCTGGGTACCTGTAAACAATTGTGTAAAAATACATAATGAAACTCCCGCATGGATACAATGACCAATATGAACACAGGTTTCTCTTGTTTTATTAGAGTCACTATAAATAATAATAATAATAATAATAATAATAATAATAATAATAATACAGAAGATTTATAATAATAATAATAATAATACAGAAGATTTATAATGCACACATATCCACCAAGAAGTGCTTAAGGCGCTTTACAGTAAACAAGAAATCATGCAATAGCATAACAATACAATAGCAAATGAAACATAATACTAAACAACAGATAAAAAAAATCCATATATGAATGTCAGTAGTCCTTATAGGCAATACACATAAGATGAGTTTCTAAGTTTTCTTGAAGGAGTCAACAGATTGTGATTCAGGAATGTACAGAGGTAAATCATTCCAAAGGCGTGGAGCCACAACTTAAAAAGATCTGTCACCTAGTGTAAATGTGGACTTACTGTAATAATTTCCCGCCTCCATATTTAAAACGACTTGTAGCATTCCAATTCCCCACACACATTTAAAAATAATTCATGTGTCCCACACTCGCACTAATCCAAAAACTGTAAACAATAGTACTGGCATGATGGCAGTCAACTCAAAACAAACTAGATACATTGTGTACACATCAAACAGAAGCCGGCAAGTCTGTCAAGGGCTGTTGTCAAATGTTACTTCTAAAGCCTTCATCCGAGTTTTCTTCATTTTGTTAACAAGAAATCAGAGACTTCCATTTGTGTGGCTTAAATTGTTCAGTGGGAATTTAAAAAAAAAACATTTACGAGTAATTGGAACCGAAAAATGGAACCGGGTAATGACAGTTTCGGTCGGATTATCCGGTTACCCGGATACTCAGCACAGCTTTACACAGTATATAGAGAAAACCAAATAGCACAAACTACGAGATTAGTGCTAATTATGTTTATCTTTACTTACCTACAAATCTATGGATTATCAATTTTTATGGACAGCAGAAACATCATAGTCACAGGTTATCACATCTTCAATAGATACCAGCCTTCATGCCTATCAGGAAAATAAAATAAGAAAATAACAATTTTGAAATGAATAATATTATTATTAATTTAATTCTTGTTCAAGTTACAGTGATTGGCACAAGCGTTCTTTGAGATATGTTAATTGGCAGAAGTGGTTTTCTTCAATGTATTGTTGGTTACAAGTGTTTTTGTTTACACATGTAGTGCCTGACACAATTGTTCTTTTAGTTGAAATGCCTGCCACAAGTGTATCCTTTCAGTTTAAAACAACAGGCATCTGCATCTTGTTAAAGTGCCTTCTTACTGTTGTTATCACGGACAGCTGAAAAATGGCGGCCAGTGATTTGAACTGGACATATTGCACAAAATGGTTCAATATTACATGTACATTGCATGTTACAACACTGTGTCATTCACAAGTAGGCCTAAATAGTAAAAATGTGTTCAGATTTGTTGTATTCATTCTAATGTGAATTTATAAAAGAGTATTCTTACCTAAATTCAAACTAGAAATGACTCACTTTTCTATTATTTTGTGAAATATCTCAATTGTTTTCCTAAGTATTTCTTTTCCTTTCTGAAAGGAAATTATCAGTGTTCCGATGAAAAACAAAATGTTAGCAAAATGGTGGAAAATGCAGCCCGATACATCTTTAATAGGATCTCCATTCATCTTGAATGGTTGACAGAGCACGTCATATTGCACACCATTAAGTCAGACAATGCAAGGCCTGTCCTATAAAAAATATTTATATTTAATTCCTTGTGATGAGACTGATTAAAAAGGGCTGAAAATCATGTCAAGGTTCCCACATTAGATAAGATGTTTACATGGTTTCATTCTAGCAGTCACATCGTTTCATGTTGCTGTGTATGAGTCTGTTATCTATGATCAATTAAGCAATTACAGAAATTGAAAAGCAGTTTATTTCCACTTGTTTCACTTTTTGCACGAGCGTAATATTGTAATATTTTGTTTAAATATTAAAATCCAGTAAAATAGCAGGTCTTAAAACAGCCATCTGTTCCAAAATACAATACATGCCATTCAACGTTTGCAATATATCCAGCTCTGACCAACCAGTGCATTCCAATTTTCAACATGGCAGCATTCAGCACTGGGGACATTATCAATTAATCTTAGCACACTTCAATATAAGAGTCAGCAATGAACCAAGTGAAACACTCACTAACAAATCTGGACTAGCTACAGGATTCAGCATTCAATGAGACTCTACAGCGATGATTACACTTTGGCTATGTCTCTATTGATCCTGTGAAGTGAAATTATTTTCAAAACAACTTCGCTACTACATTGTACTCACTACAGTTGGGAAACGCTCATATAAGATGATTATACAAAGTGATAGATGCCCAGGAGGGCATACGATGGTACATATACACATTAACTGTGAGTTTCAAGCTCATTTATACATGTATACACATTACATGTATGTTGTAAAAGTGTATCTACAAACATTAACAATACTTCAAAGTTGACTGTTACATTACATTTACATGTATGTTGTAAAACGTGTGTCTACAAATATAACAATACTTCAAATACGACATTACTGGACTTTTATACCATCCATTGTCAAAGATAGGGCAATTGTGGCCCATAGTATCCCTACATTTTTGGACCATTTCACACAGCGATGATTTGTATGAGGTCCCTTGAGAAGTTTTCATAATTGTACGATATTGTCAAAGGTCTGGACCTCTACCTTTGGAGACCTTTCACACGAGGTGCATTTTGTAACTTTTCAAAAAGGCATGAGAACAATTCTCAAACAATGTTGCTGTCATGTGAAAGGATTGGCAAAACAACGTTGAAAACCACGTTCCTTAAGACTAAATCACCAAGAGAGTTCCTGTACTTCATCTGTTGAACACCACTTGGATATATATCTTAGATCTCTAAAAAGTAAAGGATTCCAGATAGGGATGTGTGAAACTTCTAAACAATTGTGTCATTAAACTGTCATTCAACAGGTATGCTACAAAATGGAGATGTTGACCCAATTTGGGGTCATGTCCATATCACTATGAGTAGTGTGGTGGGCATTCAGCTGCTGAAAACTTGAAATCTGCCGTACAAATTCCATGTACAAACACATACACAAATCGCATAATTGTGTTGTGATCGAAGTACGTACATGTATATATACATTTCTAAGTTTGAGTTTAACAACAAGTACATGAGGTTGGTATGCCGGATAATGGTCATACAGTGTGTATACATGTATCAGCATATCAAACCACTTACATGTACAAATATGTACAACTAACCGAAGAGGAAGTGTCAACCTGTATGCACACTCTACAATCACGTTTTGCTCAAGGAGGAACCTTCATGGTTTGCTAGAGGTGAAACACTTGATTCACATGTGGTCAATATGATCAACGGACAACACTTTGGCGCAGTCAATCAGACGTGTCTAAAACAACGACTGATGTATCTCAAGAATACAAACAGTACTTGAGAATATGAAACAAACTTCAGGCTCTGCTTGGCTTGACAAATGATTCACCTGAAAGCTAAGCCCATAGACAACATTTTATTATAACTACAAATGAGATGACTGACTTTCATTATGAATACATTAATACGAACATACATACCGTGTACGCAGGTTACATGTAGTTTAACTTTTATCATTAGTTGGCTCATGGAAGACATTGAGCCTCTCATTGACCCAAACCAGTTCGGAGCTCGTAAGGGCCATTCTACTACACACTACTTGGTCAAACTCCTCAACAACATATTTCAACATGCTGATAATTCAAAAAGCCTTACACGTATAGTTGTCACTGATTTTAGCAAAGCCTTTGACCGAGTGGACCATAATATAGCTATCACAAAACTACTCAATATGGGTGCTAGACCATGTATAATCCCATGGATCGCCGACTTTCTCTCGGACAGACTTCAATGCGTTAGATATCACGACTCCCTCTCTAGCTGGTCAGTACTCAAAGCTGGCGTACCACAAGGAACTTTAACAGGTCCTGCCACCTTTCTTAGCATGATAAATGATGCAGCAGTGCCGACCGAGAGTTGTAATCTCACCCTTAAGTACGTTGATGATATGACCTTGGTTGAGAACATAAAAATTAGCAGCTCCAGCAACATGCAAGAAACACTCGACCGATTTGATTTATGGGCATCTGAAAATAACATGCTGATAAACCCAGCAAAATGTTTTTCTATGGACATCACATTTGCTAAGAACCCTGCCCCCCGCGATCCATTACAACTGTCTGGCCAAGAACTTCAATCAAGTGAAGCCCTTAAAATACTTGGTATTAAAGTGGCCAGTAATCTAAAATGGGACATACATATCAATGACATTATCAGTAGAGCCAGTGGACGGTTGTTTATGTTAACTAATCTTAGAAGGTTTGGCCTAGCAATCAAAGACCTCGTCACCATTTATGTTGGTTTCATTCGACCACTATTAGAATATGCTGTCCCTGTCTGGCATCCAGGTCTTACTATAAAGCAACACAATGCAATAGAACGAATTCAAAAACGAGCCTGTAGGATTATTTTAGCTAATGGTTATGAATCTTACCATCATGCCCTACATGTATTGGAAATTCAAGACCTTGAGCAACGTCGTCAACATATTTGCTTTAAATTTGCTAATTCTCTGATGAACAGTGTTGAATTTCGAGAGTGGCTTCCTAAAACTAGAGGAGATAGTAATGGCCGTTTACTACGTAACTCACATTTGTTGACAACTCCTAATGTACGTACCAAGAGACATGTTAATAGTGCAATCCCTTACATGGTCAAACTACTAAATGAAAACTGCCATTAATTGTTAGCTTTTCTATTTTTAATTTTTTTTTGGGGGGGGGGGCTTCAAGCTTCAAGCTTCAAGTTTTATACATACATATATTTATATATACTCTTTGTAAATTGCTTTTTATTTTACTCGTTTTATCAGTTTTAATTTATTTATTTCATCTTTTATATTTTTTATTATACTACTCATTTTTAAGATGTCTCTTTGGAACTCTTGATTGTTTATTTTTTTATGTTAATCTCTGTAAATTTTGTAAATTCAATGTAATTTTGCCGTTGGCAACCAAATTGAATGTTTTTAATAAACCATGAATAATAATAATAATAAAATTGAGGAAAACAAGCAAGGAGAACAACATTGAGAAAAACAAGAATCAATAGATTTTATTAAAATGGAGTACACATCAATTGAGTTCTCTATAAAACCTAATGATTTTAATTTGTTCACACCCACTGAAAAATGCATCTTGGGAACAATCTGTATCGTCATCGTAATCTTTTCTCTTTGTTTGTGTTATATCGCATACATGACATGCATGATGTCACTAAATTGCTGATGAGGGCGTTAACGACGACCGACATTGGAGTAGGTCTCTTTGGGTTTCTTAATCTATTCCTACCAGGCATCCTAGAAGATGTGGTTTATCTCTGCCAATATTTAGGTCTTAATATTTTAGCAATGATTACTGTTGTCCGGTACATTGCAGTGTCACATCCTCTAAGATTGGAAACCCTTGTCACCAAAAGACGGGCTTATATCAGCTTGATCATTGCATTTTTAATCTGTCTAACAATATCTACTTCTGTGCTATTTGCTAATCACGGTAATCCTACTAAAATTTAAATTTTATTATTTTATAGTTACCCTTTAATTCCCATTTTGATTGTATTCATCTTGTATTGTAAGTTACTTTTCATTGCGCGTCATCATGCTCAGCGTATAGCAGCTGCTGAAATAAATGCAGCAAATGCACAGGCTCAGCTTCGTCGCTCAAACTCCAAATCTCTCAACACCTTCATGATAATCACTGGCACAACCATTGTCACTTGGATACCACATAGTATATCGACTGCAGCAAAATACATAAGCATCAGTTCTGAACTAAGACTTTTGTTTGGAACTCTTCGCTTCAGCAATTCCTGGCTCAATACATTAATTTATTACTGGAGGAATGACAGTTTCAGGAAAGTTGCTAAAAAAATGATTTTTCAGAATGCCAAACTGATTCATGATGTTTTAGTTTAATTCTATTACACCTTGTAATCAAATTTCCTAGAAGTCGTCAATTGCCCTATTTGATGATACTGTACACATAGATATGACAGCCACCAATGACTCTTGAAACTTGATGAAAACATTAGATTTAAGTAAACAGGTCATTAGTGCACCGCTATCGGTTCTAATTAGCTCACTGATCTGCGATAATGTTAACGTTAGAAATGTTACATATGGTCAGGCATGCAACTGCAGTTTGTCAAAAAAGAGGAAAATGCCAGGCACAGCAATAATTTATACACCATTTTTCAGTTTTCAATGGCACAGATGAAAAACCAAAAAAGAGGAAATCAGCTGATCCGCTAAAAACTTGCATGCCTGATGGTCCTAACAATATGCTTTCCTGAAATCGGATCTTCATCAAAATCTAATCGATTTTTCCGTGTAGCAAACTCAACATATTCAGCAAATTTCATCCGAATCTGTGGAGAACATTTTGAGAAATCTTGTACAGAAGTACACACGCACAAACACCCCCCCCCCCTCAACACACACACACACACAACCTTACGGATCAGGATTGTGGGGTACCACCATTGTCCTCTTATTGTCCCATTGCTTTATAATTTCTCTTGTGGGGTACACGGAAACAAAGACCGACTTGTGGGGTACTATGTTTAAAAAGATATATATTTTCAAACAATTTCATAAGTTGACAATGGATTTGGAGTTTAAAAACGAACAATGCTTAGGTTTATATGATGCTTTGTTATTACTACTATCACACAGCAAATGTTTTTGAGTCAGTGGTTTTTGGGTTTTTTTTTTTTTGGTTCCCCGCTTCAATAAGACTGAAAGTGTTTGCTGTCTCGATAGATTATTTCTGCTCCACTCATTGACATGTTGTTATTGCTCATTCTAAACAGAAATTCATTAACTGTAGTGCCATATATCTAGTTAATGACATTACAGGCTTTCAAATGGGTTACTGAATGATATTGGATACATTGTATTGTGTACACGACCATGAAATTGATAATGATAATAAACATTGTGCTCTCACAAGTATTTCCAAGTTTTGTTTTTATGACGGTCTCGGGCACCTACGGGAATGTGCCACCTCTGGCTGGAGGGCTGTGATCACTGCTGAAAACTCAAATTTATTAGAAAATCAAACATAATGATTTCTGCTGAATAAAAGTCCCCTCAACACGATCATGTGCTCTAAAGAATCCGACTAGAGTCAAGAGTGGGTTCAATTGCATAGAAGTGTCCAGCAGAGCGCATCAGAGTGGAAAATGGCTGACAATTTGTCATCTAGCTACAGCGTCTGGCCTCTTTGTCAATGTCTATCAAGGCAGTTAACGGTAAGCTGCTTTGGAGTGAAGGGCTATCTGAAATAGTCAAGGAAGATGTTGGTTTGCATTTTAAAGATATTTTGCACATTTTGCACATTTGTTCTCATAGAGAATTACAATGATAAAATCCTCCTAGGCTTTCGGCCTGTCTTCATCTAAAATTGCCATAATTCTTGATGTCAAACTTTCATGAAGGCATAGGAGGCATTGAATGACTGTGGGAGCATTGGATGACATCATCATCATCATCATGCTTTGGCCGCAGCCGAGATGTTTTAACAACATTATGCCAAGTGGATGTGTCTTTCATGACTCTGCCTAGTTCTTCATACAGCAGTCCTGTGTCTCCTGGCAACAATGGAATGTCATGGGACATCTACCCCTCCTTGAGTATGGGAGCCTCTATAGTATTAGATCCGATACAATTTGATCATTTGCCCGATGACAGTGTCCTGCAAAGCGTGCTCTCTTCATCGCCACAGTTGTTGGATGATATGGTATCAATTATAACCTTAAAAAAACAAAGCTTTGACTGTTTTGAACAGCAACTTGCATGATTTTATTGTTCTTAACCGTTTTAAAGCTTTTACAGAAATTTTCATAATTTTACATTTTATCACAAAAACTCAAACAATGAGAATGTACCCTTGTGTTTGTGACATAATATGCATTTATAACGTCTTTGATTTCCAAGAAATCATAAATGTCCCGAACCGACACATAATAAGTACGTACTTATATGCTGAAGGTGCACATATAGGAGTAGCAAATCATTGGTTCCATTACGGTAGTGATTTATTGGATGGAGTTTGTGTGCATTATCAATTAATCTCAGCGTACATGCACTTCAATCTACATGTACATAACAGTCAGCACTGAACCAAGTGAAACACTCATTGACGAAGCTGGTCTAGCTACAGGATTCAGCATCCAGTGAGACTCTACAGCGATGATTACACTTTGGCTATGTCTCTATTGAGCCTGTGAAGTGAAATTATTTTTTTAAACAACTTCACTACTACTAAATACAGTTAGGAAATGCTCATACTGTATAAGATGATCATACAAAATGATATACACGTACATGTATGACGAGGAGAGCATACGATGATAATGTCAGGTCTGGACCAACATTTCTCAGTGAATGAGATGAAAATACACTTGTACATGGAATGCCTGTCATGAAATTATGTGAGTGTACCTTGGGAGACCTTTCACACTAGGTGCAATTTGTAACTTTTCAAAAGCACGACAACAATTCTCAAACAATATTGGCTTATTTTGCTGTCATGGGAAAGGATCAGTAAAACAACGCAGAAAACCACAGTAGATGATTGGTATGATAATGGTCATACAGTGTATAGGTGGATTGGATTATATGTACATGTACAGCTACTTACAGGAATATGTATCAGCATATCAAACCACATATGTACAACTGACCGAAGAGGAAGTGTCAATCTGTATGCACACTCTACAATCACATTTTGCTCATGGAGGAACCTTCATGGTTTGCTAGAGGTGAAACACTTGATTCACATGTGGTCAATATGAACAACGGCAAACAGACATAACACTTTGGCGCAGTCAATCAGACATGTCTAAAACAACGACTGATGTATCTCAAGAATACAAACAGGACTTGAGAATATGGAACAAACTTCAGGCTCTGCTTGGCTTGACAAATGATTCATCTAAAAGCTAAGCCCATAGACAACATTTTATTCTAACTACATGTATGAGATGACTGACTTTTGTTTTAAATTTTCAAGAACATTTGTGTACGGAGGTTACATGTAGTTTAAAATTGAGGAAAACAAGCAAGGAGAGCAACATTGAGAAAAATAAGAACCAATAATTTTCTCAAAATGGAGAACGCATCAATTGAGTTAACTACATTCCATGATTACAGTAACGATGATTATTATTCATTCTTATACAGTAAAAAATATACCTTGGGAACCTTCTGTATCATCATCGTAATCAGCAATTTGTTCTCTTTGTTTGTGTTATATCGCATACATGACATGCATGATGTCACTAAATTGCCGATGATGGCGTTAACGACGACCGACATTGGAGTAGGTCTCTTTGGGTTTCTTAATCTATTCCTACCAGGCATCCTAGAAGATGTGGTTTATCTCTGCCAATATTTAGGTCTTAATATTTTAACAATGATTACTATTGTCCGGTACATTGCAGTGTCACGTCCTCTAAGATTGGAAACCCTTGTCACCAAAAGACGGGCTTATATCAGCTTGATCATTGCATTTTTAATCAGTCTAGCACTGATGACTTCTTTTCTTTTAGCAGGTTGGCAACTTCCTTATGATAACAATTTGATAATTGTCATAATATTTGCTTATGTTTATCCTTTAATGCCAATGTCAATTGTACTCATCTTGTATTGTAAGTTACTTTTCATTGCGCGTAATCATGCTCAGCGTATAGCAGCTGCTGAAATAAATGCAGTAAATGCACAGGCTCAGCTTCGTCGCTCAAACTTCAAATCTTTCAACACCTTTATGATAATCACTGGAATAAGCACTGTCACTTGGTTACCTACATGTAGTAATTTGTATTTTTGGATGAACAATCAGACTATGACTATAAGTCCTTGGCAAATCTTCATTTTGATTGAA
Organism: Zoroaster sp. YZ-2022; assembly: GCA_029582265.1. Classification (NCBI taxonomy): domain Eukaryota; kingdom Metazoa; phylum Echinodermata; class Asteroidea; order Forcipulatida; family Zoroasteridae; genus Zoroaster; species Zoroaster sp. YZ-2022. Next base: position 24,790,722 of record CM055820.1, read on the forward strand.
AGTCTACGGTACAGCAATTCCTGGCTCAATACATTAATTTATTACTGGAGGAATGAAAGTTTCAGGAAAGTTGCTAAAAGAATGATTTGTCGAAATGCCAGAATGATTCCTGATGTTGCAGTTTAATTTTATTTGACCTTTAATCAATGTTACAACATTAACCAAATAAAACAATTACAAAATCAGATGGAATCTTAAAAATGCATCGTCCAACATCCAAAATAATTTTTTTTAATCCCAGCAATATGTTTTTGAAATCTGAAAATGCATATTTCCTGACTGAAAGGAAAACAAATGGTTTAAAATGAAATGTTTCACAAAATAATTGTTAAAAGGCATGGTTTAACAGTAGTTAATTGCATCAATGAATTTATGACAGGACCCGCCACATATTTATGTAGAAACTTGATTACTATAAGAACATGCCTGTGACAATTTATGAGTGATATCTGTCATTTTTAAGTATCTTTTTGCTGTTTTTTACAGCGCATAATGATTCAATAATTTTGTATTTTTCTGTGAGTTAGGTTTTACGTACTATGAACATTATAAGTGTAGTACACGTATGCTGATTGGCATTGACTTGAACTGTCCGGTACAAACTATACTTTAAGTAACTACTACCAAGTTAGATGACTCCACAGGAGTTTGGCACATTTCAGGAGGAAAATAATGTATGAAATGGTCTAATATGAGATAATTAAAGAGGGGATTTGGACAAATATTAATAATTGACATTTCCCTAATTTTACAGAGGTCATGTAACAAGGAAAGTAAACAACATAAGTTTAATTATCTCAGCCCAAAGTAAAATTTGTACAAAGTAATTTTGTCTGAACCACTTTTGTCTTGAATTCAGAAAAGCGTCAAGGTCTCCTGGAGGAAACAAATGACCCTCTTACACTTACACACATGTACATCAGCATCAATATTTTCGGTGTTATTAACACAATTTCTGGCCAATCCTTAGGTAATTTTGTTTTCCACTGAAGGGGTGACTTTGCAAGGACAACACGAGGAAAGTTATTTTGAAACATAATTAGAGGGGCATTTGTTTTTCCCCCAGTGGACATTAAAGGCTTTACTGAATTCGAGACAAAAGCAATTCAGAGAAAGTGACTTTTTTCCCCAATATTTTACCGTGATCTTAGATCATAAAATGTTTGTTGTTTACTTTCTTTCTGACTTGACCTCTCTCACAAATGGGGAAAGGTCTATTGTTAATATTTGCTTGGAGAGACACTTTAAAAGAAAATGTTCAATTTGTTTGTCTGAAATGAATAACCCATAATCTGTTCAAAGCATCCACTGATTTATCATTCTTTTTCCTGATCTTGATGAACTAATTTCATAAGTATTCAATGGATTTGGAGTTCATAAGTGAACAATGCTTAGTTTTATATGATACTTTGCTATTATTACTGTCACATTGCATTGTTTTTGAGTCAGGTGACATTAACCATGTGACTGATATATTAATTTAAAGATGAACTTTTCTTGCGTTTTACTGTTTTACACCAGTAATCTTTTTAGTCGGTAAACTTTGATTTTCCTTGTAAAATGAAATCATATATTTCACACAATAATGTACACTTAGTGGACATTTGTTATTAGTTGTTGTGGAGCCTTAGAAAAATTCAAAACATATTTGACCTTTTGATCTTGGTTGACCTTTGATCTCTACTCACCACCAAGGGCTAGTCTATCCTCATCTCTCTGCTTCTTCAGCTTTCTGATCTCATAGTCTCTCTCACTCAGCAGTTTGTACAGCCTTCCTGTTTCATCTTTCAGCTCCTAATAGTAATAATTGAATAAAAACAACAGTGGAGTTTTCCTATAAATGATACTGGTATCAAATTACAAACAAATACCGTGTACTGATTCTGGACAGTATAAACAACTTTAAGGGTCTATTTTTGACATACAGTGAAAACTGAGTGTACTATAACCACATTATTGACAAACGAGGGCGCTGTTTTTTTTTTTAGATGTGTAACCAAACAATAGGAAATAAGTGGTACATGTACCTTAAAAAGTTTTATGACTGATAAAATTAAGAGAATTGACAAGTGTACTGTGTGACCAGGATTTCAATCAACTTGTACATATGCACAAACAATGATATTGACATCACAGATGTGCTCATGAATATGCAAATTCATTAACATATAAACACTAACAAATGTCCCCAAAGAATTAACACACCCAAAGCGTTAGGAACACAATTGTTTTACATGTACTTTGTAAATTATGAATATCTCAAAATATAAGATTTTGTTTTCTTGTCAAAGACAAGTGTACATTTACAATATATAGACCATGTGTCTTGTTTACACTTTGTGTGACCTTTAGAGTACCAGGGTGATTTCCTGCCGGACAAAAGTGTGTGTATTTGTATGCAGAGTTGGTACATTTTGTACATTTGTTTTAATTTTCAGATGAATAAGATTTGAGATGTAATGCTAGTGCTTTATTAAAAATAAATCAAATTAAGAATGTTTCTGCTGATATCTCAAAATATCAGATTTAAATGATTTCTTGTCATAGACCGGTGTACATTTTGTGCCTGGCACAGTTTGAGAGCTTTTGTAAATATATGATGTCATAGATCACATCAATGACATCATCTAAGAAATAAGTTAAAAGGTTAGAAAAAGCCAAGTACAAGACAAAATAAAACAAAATTAATATTTTGTTTTAAAATATTAAAGAAGATCATGGTATTATTAAGAAGGTCTGTTAGACAGTGACTTTTATGTAAGTTGTACATGACAGAAGAATAGAGAAAGTTGGCTGGATTTTTGTAAATAACTACGTGCATTAGCATTTTATCTTTTATCTTTTATCTTTTACATGATAGGGAACAAAGCCTTAAGAATGGCCTCACCCATTTCAGTTTGTGCTAGATTCATGAAATAATTAGAATAGTGTTTTTCAAAAAGGAAAATGCAACATTAATAATGTTGGAAAAAAACTGCTTCAACATGTATGCTATGAATGTTTGATTCAAGATAAATATTAAACAACCAACCTGTGATAAGTTTAAAGGTCCTATGAATTAGACATTTTTTCCATTGTAAACTATAAAATATGCACACATTAACCTTTAAATGCAATTTAAAAAAAAATGTATTGGCGATTTACATCGCAAAAAAATATGTCCCCTAAAAGGGGACATATTTGTGACGTAGGCCTAGGAACATGCTGTTTGCTGGCGCGCATCGATCAATACATATGAATGATACAACGTGCAAACTTATGTAACTGTTTTTGTTGTTATGCCGCCAAGGTGTATTGTTGCTGATTACAGCAACACTTGTAAAGAATGGTGTCAGCCTGCACAGATTCCCATCAGATCCAAAATATCAACGAATTTGTTTGGACGGCTGCAGTGAAGCTTACCAGAGCATAAAGGTCAGGAATGTGCATTGTCAATGTCGTTTGTCATTCGGTGCCTAGGTTACGTCACGAAATGCGATATCAAAAAGGACAACACAAATTTTGGGGACAAATTAAATTGTTATAACTCATGACAAACTTATAAAAATAGTAAGTATTATGTTTTATTAATACAAAACCATATGTTAAGCCCCAAATATGTAGTGTGAAAAATTACCATTTCATAGGACCTTTAAGCTTATTACATTGTGTCATTACCAACAAAATAGTGAAAATGCATTCAGATTTTGTAGGAAATTTATATTTCTTTCCAATAACTTTATTAACAATGATTTAACTCTTCTTTAAAATGACTGCACATCAGACAAAAGTATTTGTAGAGAAGATGAACATAGTATTTAATTTATACCCTTTTT